>JAHPZR010032627.1:0-42500 GCA_019787425.1 Platygyra sinensis | reverse complement strand
GGTTTGAGAATTTACTAAAACAATTATTCCATTCGCCCTTGTTGGATATGAAGTGATTTTAACCAACTCGCGCTACGTGCTCGTTGGTTATTTTATCACTTCATATCCTACAAGGGCGAATGGAATAATTGTTATTTAGTCCCGGGGAGAGTTTCATAAGAGCTCAACTCAAACCAGCGGACAGCTTTTCGACAGCTCATCGAAAACTGTGTTGCCCTGATGCTCAGCTATAAAAAGAACCTGCCCCCACAGCATAAATGAATGTCGAGTCGCCGAGGACAATCATGATTACAAAAGAGCCGTACCACTGGCGAATAACAAATGCCTGTTTTGTGGTTGTAGTAGTCGGTCTTTCATGCCCGATTTGCTTAATTTTGTGCTGTGCAGAGTCCATGATTTGTTTAAGATTATTTACTACGATTTTTTTTTTCGTATCATTTCCCGAAAAATGTAAGTAAGATATTAAAACGCGCACGAGTTATTGAGAAAAACAGATTTTTTAATAAAAGTTAATAAACCGCCAAGGTGTCATAATGCTTTCAGTCATTGTCTCCCCAGCTACCTTTTCGCAGCAAATGACATAACATCATAACATCACCGACAAACACTATTCACTTGACTCTGAAGAACCGTTTGATAATTAACAATTAATAATCAACAATTTAACAATTTCTTGCACACAACCAAGGTCTCGTAAAGACCGTTAATATATTGCTATTCCCAAGAACGAACACACAATAACAGAGATAGAAAAAATCCTCTCATACAAGCAAACCAAAATGCTGAAAATATATCTGGGAATATGTCCCGTCATAATCAGTTCTATGGGTGGCAAAGGAATTCCTGAACGAATGAAATACAGCGTTAATCAAATATGTCGCTTGAGTAAATATCACATGAAAACAAAGCCAGTTAAACAAAAATGAAATAGATCCCAAACATATCCTAAAATTGGTGCCAACAAAGACGGCATGAAGTATTAAGTATAAAATTATAAGGAAGGCTGTCCTCGGTCACGAAACCCGCCTAGACACAAAAGAGCTAGCTCTATCACTTGATTTCTTAAATGCTACGTAGTACATGGTCATTGGTCATAGCTGCAGACATATGTAGTGGTGCATTAGAAAATAGAAGTCTTTCAAATGTAGTGATTGACTGGGGCGGATACAGGATTTTAGAGAGGGGGTTGGAGATATGGACCACCGTGGGCGGACCCTGTAGAGGTCCCTGGGGCATCCTCCCCTTGAACTGAATTTGTAAAATTGAGGTCCTCGGAAATGGGATTTCCGGTAATCTGGGGTCAAGCCAGAGTGTTGTAATGTTTCATTTTTTGTTAATTTAGGGGGTTCGATTGAACCTCTGGAACTCCTCAAATGCAGAAAAGTTTGAGACACCTTAAATGTAATTGGCAATACAACTGGTTTTATAAATCGAAATAACTAGTTCACTGTATTAGGAAGAATGAGATTTTGAACGCAGCGCTAATAGTTTTTTTTTTCCATTGAAGGTAAATAAGAGTGCCTGCCATATAAAGCCATATATGCAAATCAATAGGGAGCAAAATGATTCTCTTAGCCTAACTAAATAAACGGATAACTCTGCAAACCTGCACAGAACTTTTTATTTGATAATTTTTTGAGTGTTATTTTTTAGTGTTTTATGGCTGTGCAAAGCTGCAAGTACTGTAATGCAGTCATCGATCGCAAAGTTATGTTACCAGGGCAACCCTTAAAAAATTGATTTTCTTTAGATTATTTCTAAATTTAATGTTTCTTACCAACAGTTCAATTCATATCTATGGTACTGTTTAATGCAGCGTGACTAACTATGTTTCAGTTGTTTTCAGTTGAGAGTACACATCCACTAATAACAAACCACACTTGAGTCCTCGTTGTGATTACAGTGACCTGGCGTAACCTGGTCAGCTGGACAATTTAATAGCGAAGCCTCCGATCCTTGGCAATTTATATGATCTCTCAAGATAGGTCCGGATCCCGGACCATATGCTGCACTTGTAGGGGCGGAGGTTGCACCAGAGTAGCCAAGCTCACGACACGCCACATTTGCGTCATTCATATCCCAGGAATCATCACACACGGTGCCCCACAAACCGAATTCATAAATTTCAACGCGGCCGTAATTAGCTCCACCACCTGCCAAACGAATAACAGAAGAGCCTTGACGGCACTGTACACTCGCGTCTCGGTCATGACTACAACTATTGTTTCCCCAATCACTTTGACTGCAGTCGTAGAGGTGTAATTCACTTCCCGAGCATGCCACGTTACTTAACCATATCGGACCGGATCCTTGGCCGTGCGTTGCGCCACTAAACGCTTGAGAGGCTTGTGGGAAACCAAGCTGTTTGCATACCACATGGGCATCATTTATATCCCATTGATCATCACAAACTGTGCCCCATTGGTCATTATAGAAGAATTCAACTCTTCCATTTGATGGCGTTGTACCATTGACGCGGATGCTTCCATCTGCTATGACTAATAAGGACAATATACAAATATTTAATTGTCAAAAAGTGTGACAATATCCGTGACATTATGTTGTAATACTGTTAACTTAGAGGGCGAATTCACAGGCAATGTAGTTTTCCTGCGGTCCACATGGCCGAAATTAAAGTCTTATGTTGAGTTTAAACTGTTAACGTTCTTGTCGTTCCTTGAAGTCATAAAGATCATCACATGGTGTCAGAAATGTTGTCAAGAGTTGGATTTCAGTCTTAGTTGTGGAATGTTTCTCTCGTGGATTCACTGGTTTATTGCTATTCACGCGAACTTCAATTCTCCCCGCCACCGGAGCCCTGGCAGCTTTCGATAGGAAATTCTTAGCACAATTGGAAACGATTTAAATACGACTGAAACAACCGCGAACTAGACACTAGGGTAGCTGATAAAGACCCGGCGTAGTCAATCGAACGAAACCGAACCAAAAACCAATCGAACCCAATCGTTCGATTGGAGTTCGATTGGTTCGGCAATCGAACATAATCGAACTGGAACTTTTTTGTGAGTTCGATTAAGTTCGATTACCGAACCCAATCGAACTCAATCGACGCGATTGGTTCGATTTTGTTCGGAAGGAGAACAAAATGGTATACAAAATTGACAAGCATTAACTCCTAGTAGAATTGGAAGGAATTCACTCTTTAAATGAGTTTTAACTAGAGCTAGGAGCAAGTGTGAGATATATCAACACACTTCAATGAACTAATTGTTGAACTGATTGTTGAACTGTTCGATTACCGAACGTTCGATTGGCAAAATTTTTTTGCGAGCGATTGGGTTCGATTACCGAACGTTCGATTGACTACGTCGGGTAAAGATGACGCAGGTAAGCCACCTTTTTATCGTAGACGAAGCCTTGGATGTTTACAAGTCCTTCACATGGGACAGGGAGGAGGACAAAGTCAAAATCGATTAAGTTTTGGAGCAGTTTGAGAAGTTTTACAAACCCCGCGGAATAATACTAAAGTATGCTACGGTCTTAAAAAATCCAATTCTATGGCTAACAATTTTATTATGAATTTCAAGATTCATTGATCCGTGACCGCATCGTCCTGGGAGTAATTATAAGGATAATAATAATCATCATCATCATCATCATCATCATCATCATAAGAAGAAGAAGAAGAAGAAGAAGAAGAAGAAGAAGAAGATGAAGAAGAAGAAGAAGAAGAAGAAGAAGAAGAAGAAGAAGAAAAAAGAAGAAGAAAAGGAAGAAGACGAAGAAGAAAGATAATGATGACTGTAACGATAATGATATTGATAATGATGATAATAACATTTGCTGGTTTTCAGTGTCACGCTATTCAAAATAGGTTAAGTCCAAAATCCAAGAAAAGAAAGAAGGTAAATATGCAAAGACTCTCGCCAAGACTTAGGTCATGCCAATTTTCCTTAAGCAAGATATGCGGATAAAATTTTTACCCAACTTTATAGAGATTTGTATGGAGACGCCATGCTAGTGCCCATCTGGATGGGCACCAACATGGCGGCCGGAAACCAACAGAAACATCTGTCACTGCGTTTTGCTACAAAAGCGTGAATATATCACTCGACGAGAACTCAAAAACATTAAAATAATACTTTTTCTAATACATGAATTGTTCAGATTGCCAAATTTCCCGAAATAAGTCACTTTTTTAAACCAACATGACAGCTCTCTCGGCCTTCATGTAAATGCCACGTCACGCAAAAGCTTAGAGATTCAAGAAAAGTCTATCAAAAAAATCAAGAACCCATTCGGAGCGAAAATTTGTGTAAACAATAGTTTTCATCTGATTTTATACATCATGAAAGTAAAATCTCAGGAGGATCAGTAGTTTTGTGATTTGATTTTTAATGACGTCATGTAAAAACCCCCAATAATCACTTTATTGAAGTCTCAACCTTACTAGCTGAGCAGAGGCATTCTTTTAATTGGGGAGGCTAAATCAACCACAATCAAATCAAATGAAACGAACGAAGCGTTTAAGCTTGCATCCATTATAGCGATATATGTAACTTCGAACGTAATCCGTAAAAGTGGTTTCGAAAAACCAGTTTCATAGATACAAATGCTATACCTCTGTAAAAACAAATGACACAGCAATCTAAAAACAAATCACTTAAGGTCATTCCATTGAAATAGAACCTACACTGAGATTTTTCTCAAACTTTGCCTATTGATTGTTTATATTATAGAAACTTAAGTTTTGAAATAAAAATGAGGGGTCCCCATGTCCGTTTAGGAGCAACAGCACCTTGTTTATTCCATATAAATCCTTACAGTAGGACGACGATTATAGTCACGATTGCTTGCTAAATTCACGTTTCTGACGTTTTATTTTTTGCTCAACGCTGAGAATTGGCCCATATTTATTTTACATAGAGAAATTTACTACTCAATTCAAAACAACAGAAAAAAATGATAGGTCACTGTAGTCGTTTTCGAGAAAATGACGATTTACTTCTTTGGCAAGGTCCAGCCGTAAAGAAAAAGCCGCCATTTTCTAATGCGCGCGCGCTAATCACGCGTAAAATTATGCGCAGTAGGGATGCGCAATGCAATACTGGGGAATGGCCTTAATACAGGTTATATTTACGTATTAGAATGATACTCTCCATATCTTAATGTTCCACTCTCAGCTGTCGACTTATTAGATAAGATTTGACATTAGCCTTTATTTTTCTAACACTTCTGGAACCTTATCACGTAAATAAAACATTTTGGTAGACACCCTCTAAGTGAAACATACAAAATGAAAAATGATTATAGTCGTTGTGACCACACAGTGGTCAAACGGGGCGCGCGTGCGCAGTTCCCTCCAAAACTTTCAATTAACAAAGTCTTAAATTTTCGAAAATTTTCGCTTTCAAGCCCAAAGTTAAGACAGTCGCTGAAAAGTTAAGCTTTAAACTTCGCATATGACCAGGACATTTAGTGATGGAAATCCTAAAGTCCTCCCAGCTTGTAATTTTCTCTCACAGTACTATTTTTATAACATTTTCCTACAGAAGTCTTGCAGGTTTTCTCTTCAAACTCTTACGAAGTTCGAGGCGGCGAAAACCGAAAGTGGCGTTGGATTTTTGCGTTTGACCGCTGTGTGGGTTGTGACACATATCTTACCTCGATAATGTGCCCGAAATCCTAAGTAGGTTCCTGAGTGGTCAGATGTGAACCTCACGTACAGGTTTGAGGACGAACTTGTAATTGCTGCAGGACGGGAAGATCCGCTAAAAGTACCAATCAGAGGGGAGGACAATGATCCACCATCATAAACGCTTACACTGTCAACTGGCGATTGTGTGTGTAAACGAAAGAAAACAAGTTCCACCCTTGCATTTGAAGACAGATTCCACTGACAATCCATGTTATTAGTGTAAGTCGTAGACATATTGTTTGACTGAATCACTCCACTTGTGTTCGTTTGACTCACTAACAAGTTAGCACAGGAGCTTGTTGCGCTTACAAACGGAACTGTAACGTTAAAGAAAACAGTCGAAAAATAAAAACTGACTCATTTATCAATACCCATTTTACGAAAGCTAACTAAATGCAGTAAACAAATTACGACCGCCCTTCACTGTTTTTGTTTTTGTTTCATTCTAATTTACACGGTCTGGTCCGCAGTCTCCTGATCGCCTAATGAGTGATCGATCTAGCTTAAAATTAATGACGTGTATACAGTTGTTAACGTTGAATAAAACCCACTAAAGAAAAGATAAGGACAAAATTATTACCCCATTTCCTTGAAGCAATAACAAGAAATTTATGAAACAAAACACAAAAATCAAATCTTGTTTGCGCCATTAACCGACATAGCTGAATAGATAAAAATAACGATAACGAATAATAATAATAATAATAATAATAATAAAGTTAAAAGAAAACATAAAATAAGCAGAGAAAGAGAGGGCCTCTTTTAGTTTTTTGATCTCCACAGTCCTCAAAATGCATACGTAGTACGTCATTTTTAGGACACTGGTGTTTTTAAAACTCACCGTCGCAGCTTCTTTTTCCGTCACCGACGTAACCTGGCAGACAACTGCAGTTGTGGGAACCATGAACATTTACACATTGTGCTTGAGCATGGCAAGAATGTAAGCCCGTCTGACATTCGTCTATAATTGAAATTAAGAACAAAAGTCGTTCTTTATATAATCAACTCACAAAAGAAATTCCATACATCGTTCCATGGACGACTGGAGAATAAAAACGCTAAAAAAGCATTATTTGTAGCGGGTAGTAAACAATCCAAGCAGAAGACAAAGTTGACTATGTAATCACGTCGTCAAACATAGTGCCTTGGTGTCTTGATGCATTTTCTTAAACAAACTCATACCATGTTTTTCTCGAAATGATTCGCGTTGTCTCCCGGCATACCACCCGTGGAAAACCCGGTAAAATTATAATCAATCAAGACCATGCTACAATATGTATTTGCGTGAAAATTTAAGAGCAAATCATATCATTTTCTACACATTCCTGGAAAAGTCACATGATCTCTGACACAATTATCAATAGTAACACACAGACGTCTCTCTCCGATTTTTTCCGGAGGGAGGCGGATGTGACACAGGCTATGTATTGTATAGTTATGTCCAGGATTGAACGCTAATGAGATTCAAATTTCTAATGATAAGCATAACAAATTGTCCACATTGGTAAAAAGTCACCAAAGCACACAATTCTATCAAATATGAAGTACTAATTAAACAATACTTGCGTTCAATCCTGGACATAAGTGGAGGATACTTTAACATAATATTTCAGTCTACATCGTTATATTATAATTTGGAGGTAAAGATTGGACTACTCCATGTTCTTACTGAGTTATTATGGAAGCTCTACACACCTACACAGTCACCATTTCCATCCAGACGATACCCAACATCACATCGACATGAGTAAGAACCATCACTGTTTACACATGTGGACTTAACTGGACAATCGTAGGAGAAGTCATCACATTCATCATAATCTATATCAAAACAGAGGTTATAAATGAGAAAAGAAATTGTTTCTTCTTAATTCAGGCGGGCATCAACAAGCATTTGAAAATATCTGTCTAGTACAACCTGGGTGCCAAAAATGAAATGAGCACGGCATATAGGATTCGTGGGTTGCTATGCAAGCGACAAATAAAATCAAAGCTAACCATAGATTGTAACAATAACCATCGTGCTGTTTTCGTTTTGCACATTGATTTTGTATCAGAGTTACATTTTGCAAACGGCTATTGATGTATCCATCTATTCAATAGAGTGGCCTATACAATTTAAAAAAGAATGAAGCATTCTACTCCTAAGAAAACTGATCAAAGTTACGGAATGGAAAATAAATGTGCTGTAATTGCACTCCCTCCTTCTACCCTCACAACAGACCCTAGAAACGATTGCACTTCAGGTTTAGTAATATGTCAAACACGAGAGTTTAATCGGGATATCCAAACACCGAGAAGAAAGTTGAAAATACGAAGCGCAACGGAGTATTTCTGACGAAATTCGAGGTGTTTGGATAGCAGATAAAACACTGTCTCGAGTGTTTGATATATTTTCTCAATCTAAGGAGTAAACGGAGAAGCGAAATCTTCACAATCTATGCTAATTAAGACCGGGTATCCAAACCTCCTTCGCGGTTGTGATTTTCTTTGTTTTAACTTGATGGATTATCAATGAGTTTGAGAATGTCTTTTTCACATTTTAGTCTGAAGAACGTCCATTTTCCTCCAAAATGTTTTTCCCAATTTTTCGGCTGCCATCCTATCAGAGTTTATAAACGATAGCGAGAAGAGATGGTAAAAATCGTTGAAGCACCATATGAAGTATTCACAACAGCTACCATTGCAGGATGTGCGAAGTTACGAAGTAATGATTATATTATGTTTTCGTCGTTCATATTGATTGAAGGTTTTAGCGGCAGTTATAAACACGTACCACTTATCTGTTAACCTACCTTTCTTGCAGGTAAATCTATGACAGTCAGTACAATTGATATCATTCCATTCATAGTTATGATCTTGAAGGAAACCAAGAGTATGAACACAATCCTGATTGTGGAAGTTGTTTGGTTGATTTTTCGCCCAGTAATTGAAGTCCACAGGTGTTCCGTCACTCCACACAAAAGTCCCTTCTCTGTTGATGTCAGACAGGCCCAACCAAGAGTGTTCACCACCGTGTAAACTTTGAACATACACATTCTCTTCCTGGCTGTGGATACTGGGAAGATTAGCTCCAAGTGTGGCACATGCTCCGTGGCCACCACTCCACGAATCACATGAAGATACTTTGCGGTAGCAATATCCCTCAAAATATGTCCAGTTATCCTGGCAAATGTCTATTTAAAAAAAGAGGGGAAAATTGTTCATTACTTGGCTTGTTAATTAATTCAGCTGATACCGTTTTGGTACTATGCTTTATTCGCCTTAGGAAGTCCCCATTTTAGACATGACGTCATTATTTCTGAACAGCGACCATCTTTAATACGCCATCTTGTATTTGATGGCTCTTAAAACCGCCAAAATTGGTTCAAATAAATCAAACTTTTGAGGAAAGCTATGTATTTCTGAAGAAAGCTAGGGCGATTTATTTAGAATTGCCTTCATTAAAAAATGGAAAATTAGAATATCAAAAATACGCCTGTTAAAAAAAGGTTACCATGGAAATAACAAATTCTTCACCAAAACTCATGGTGTGAGTGCTTTTCAAGTTACAATCAAAATTAAAACTTTTCAAACATAACGTTTTTGAGGGCTTTTAGCCCATCTCCTGAGTCTGATTAGGTTTCAGTATAGGATACCGAAAGCTGCACAACTATATGCCAAGTGAGAGCCTGAACTCGTTTTCTTAACAAAGGACTAAATGTTTGCATACCTGATAATACTGCATATGATACAGTTATTGGATCGAAGCGTTGAACAAACAGTTCTTTCGCACACATTCGAAAGTGGGAGCTGTTGATAAACTTTAAAGGAGAGAAAGCGAAGAAAAAGCAATAAGGTACTGGAAAGAAACAGTTACTGTTTTAAAACAATGAAAAAACAGCTATTCCATTGATCTTGACAAAATGAAATGTATGTCATACATATAATTCCATTCAAAATTATTGTAGCTTTTTGGCAGATCAAAATGATTGTAAGCACCCCAGGTATCTAACAATTCACTTGATATTAAAAGTTAAAATCTCACTACGAGGGCAAACGAGATAAGGGATTAGTGTTTTGTTTTGCAAGTAGGAAAGCTGTTGTTTTTTATGTTACAGGAAACAGACTCAGCTAAGCCGAGCAAAAACAAGAAGCTAGCCTTGAAAAATCAAATCTCTATTGTACCTCGATCCAGCTTATGATTCCATTACACTCTGCGGCTGTATTTCCTCCACTGGTAGAATGTTTGGCAGTTAACAGTACTGTTGGTGGTTTGTTGTAGCGGCGCACGAAGCTCACATCCTGCAAGCATAAAACCGTATACACAATGTGAGCGAAATCAACCTCTAGCTTCTATTCATACAACGAACTAATTAAATTAACATTATTTCAACCTGGCCCCGGTTGTTCAAAGGCTGGATAACGTTATCCACCGGATAAATCGCTATCCAGTGGATACGTGTTAACAAAACAAACCACGCTATCCGCGGGATAGTGATTTATCCGGTGGGTAGCGCTATTCAGTTTTGGAACAACCGGGACCTGTTCTATACTGAATCAATGCCCTTTTATAGTGCACGTTAAGAAAAGTGCCTGTTTTGGCATGTACTAATCCACACAGAAACGAATCTAATTAGAACGAAATGACTTGAATTGTTTTCTTTTGTGTGCAGCCATCTACTCATACTTATTTTGTCTGCATTAAAAATAGCCCAACTAACCTCATTTAATATTAAAAATAAATTTGAATTATCAAGTCAACAACACGGTTAGTTGGGAAAACTTTAATACTTACAAGATAATTTTGAATTACATGGTAGTCATTTCTGAATAACACTTCAGGAAAATACAACATAAACTCCCGACCCCCTTACTTCTCGCCAAGATCACTTACCTGGCAGAAGGCGAAGTTATATTTCTTTGAAGGGGATGCATTATTTGCAAAGCTGACGTTGCGATGTTCTTTAAACAGTGGTCTATGAAGCGACTCAAACGCAAGCCAGCTCTGAAAACAGAAATGCAGCTTAATAATTAATCAGAAAGTTTTCCGTGTAAAGCATTCAGAATGCGGTACACATCAGAGTATCATCATATATAAAAACAATTATATCTTTAACCTATTTCGACCGTTTTTAATGCCTTTTATACCGATGGGGCCGCGAAGAGCTATGTCACTTACAAACTCTCTAAGCAATAACACTGAAAACCAGAAAGAACAGAAAGATTGATGTTATTCCCCTAACTGGTCATTTTAACAAAAAGAGATAAGACCCTGGTTGTCAGTTTAGTTCATATTTGGAGGATTTCACTGTATTGTATAAACAAGTACATCAGTGAAAGCTGTCTAATTTACCACTGAGATGTCGTCATGAACCCCTGCAAAGTTTTGAAGCTCCCGAAGACAAATCTTAAAGGAATTCGCAGACACGTCCTCCAGCCATACACTAGTAGCGTCATGCTTGAGACTTGACCTGAAGTGTTGAGCTGTTGCTAGAATCGTCGGTGTGTTAGAATACTTCCCCTTAAGAAATACAAAGAAACACAGATTTATAGTAATTATAGCCGATATCCAAAATTAAAATTAGCTATCCTAAATCTGAGGTTTTAAGAGTGACTTTCTATAAATACTACGGATAGGAGTGCAAAATGCAAAAATCGAATTCTCTCAAACTTTTTCACAAGAAAGCCCTCTGGAAACTATTTAAGAAAATACAACTTTCAGTTCGTTTGGATTTATATTTTTCAAGAAAAGCGATTTTTTAATTTTCACCCTCAGAAAAGCCCTCGAACCACTGAAAAAATGTGCTTCGTATTTGCGACTCGTGTGAGAAAACTATAACAAATACCAAAACTATTTCGATATTACACAATTCAATGACCCTTCCTTTGCATGGTACCGTTATTAGAATTCGAAAAGATTCAAACCTGACTTTTTAAAAAATTTTCAAATTTACTCTCCCAAACACCATCATCAGAAAGCTCGATTTTGGCAAATTTCAACGGCAAAATTCTCTACCTGGTACATGGATTCCGCTGTAAAGATGGTATTCTATAGAAAGAGTAAGGTTTCCTCTATCGTTCTGTGAAATAAAATTTTGGGGCAACTCAAACTGAGAATTTAGACGACCGAAAATATTTACGGTACTTGCTTAAAGTTTATGACCTTTGAACTTACAGTTGTCTTAATAAGTACAAGAGATAACCTAAACGACAGTTGAAATTTTAGGATGAATGCGACCCTTTCCCCCATTTAAATGATTTATAGTTATTTTTTTATCTTCTGTGGGCAATTGTCTCGAAAGTAATATTTTTTTACGCTTCTAACTTGTTTATGTGTACATGCGTATTTGATTACTGAAGCGGAAATTTGTGAATATTAAATTTGTTCCATCTATAAAGTTCTATTTCGTGTGCTGCAAGGCGTTGAGTGTTCTCATTAAAACAAAATGGTATTGCCAAGTAGAAGGTTTCCCTCTCAGATTTTAAAACAACATATAACTTTTGACTTACTATCCACAGCATGGCTTGATTTACTCAGCAGCGTTACACCAGGTGTGATAGCGGTGAGATGGCGTGACGATAATTGACAAGTCAGAGTCGCTTTTTTGCGAATCGAATTCAACAAAAATATGTATAACTATTATCTTTCTTTGAGACTACTTGATAAAGACTCTTGTGAAATAAGTCTAAAATTTTTGAAACTTTCATTGCTGTGAAATAAAAAACCTGAATCTACTATTTTATGCTGCGGTCGTGTGATCCTCGAGTGTGGCATCATCACTGACAATAACATCTAAAAAATGGCCACCTGCAGTTATTCTCAAATCTTTGGTGGTACGTGCGGTCCAAGTATTACGAATCCCGCACATGTTCAAGGTGTTTTAATTCAAAAATGTGACAAAGACATCTGAGGTCATTTGAAGGCTATTGGTGTGTGCGATTCTTCTCTGAACGAAGCATGGCTACTGTTGGCTAGAGCAGGTCAAAAATGTTGAAAATATTGCGGAAGATTATTGAGAAAATACTGAATGCTACTATAACAGATAATCACCATGAGGCCCAATAAGGCGTGATTTCATGATATGCGAAATCAAAATTCAATGGCACTCTTTCAATGTAGCTGACCGTGCCAAAGGGTGAGTCTTTTGAGACTAGAGTCTCTTGAGTAAAATTGCGGCCCGGCTATTTACAAGTTTCCAAATGATTCCATTGCTAACCACGTGGAGAAGTGGGACTATGGGACTAGAAATTAAAGATTGGGCGGGGGTGGGGGGGGGGGCGATATTTGTCGGCTTGCCTCACTACAAGGGATAAGTCAAGCGAAACTTTAAGGTAGTAACATATAAATGAATGAAATAATAGTAATAATAATAATAATAATAATAATAATAATAATAATAAGTACAACACTGCTTTATAATAATAATAATGATAATGATAATGATAATAATAATGAATTATAATAATAATGAATGAAAAAATAATAATAATTTGTAGACTCCGCTTGTTATTATGAAAATCCGTGAATCTGATGACTTATCGCATTGTTGTCCTCTTGCATATTAAATAAGGTACTAAAGGCAGTTATTAGCACTGAATCCCATTCAATGCCAAAAACACGGATGGCTCATCTGCTTTCTTTTGTGCGGCACCGAAACATTCTTACGTATCATTTAAATTTCATTATTAAGAAAGTGGAGGTTCTGAGGTTCCTCCACAAGGGTGAGCTCTTAGATGCAAGGGTGGGCTCTTAGATGCATTGGGAACACTTTGATAATAACGTGGGAAACAAAAAAGGACGACGGAAAGCTCTCTACTTGGCCTTACTTGGAAAGTTTCTCGAGTCATGCAATTGTCACCATAGTCCCTGCTTATGACTGGCCGCCATTATTGTTGTGACTTATTGACCCAAGAGTACCATTTATTTGTAAATTTGAGGAGAAGTTCTAAAGATATTCTCCTAAGACAGTTTTAGCCTCCTCTAAGAACTCGTCAGAAACCTCGTTTTTAAGTTTTTGTTTGTCTGAGATGGTAAAAAAGTGACCGCGATAGCTTTTATCAAGCTTATATCATTTTGCTTTAAGACAGTTGACCTGATCGTTAAAGTCCCGGGCAAACGATCGCAACATTGTTGGTGCAACATGTTGCGTGCGTTTGGCCACCCTGTTGCGATGTGTTGCGACATGTTGGGTGTTGTTGGCTCAAATTTGAAAATAGTCAAATTTTTCATGCAACAATTGTGGATGTTGCATGATGTTGTGGTCGTTTGGCCAGGTTCGTGCAACAATGTTGCACCTGGGCATGCGCACTAGTTCAATTTTCAACTCGCAACTTGTCGGAACACGTTGCAACAGGGTGGCCAAACGCACGCAACATGCTGCGCCCAACAATGTTGTGATCTGTTGCGTTTGAATGTTGCGATCGTTTGGCCAGAGCTTAACAGTGCAACATCATTTATCGTTGCGAAAAAAATAGTTACAATTTTGCGGCAGCCGTTTTTGCCTCGCTGTCTTAATATAGTGATATTTACAGTCGTTCAAGAGAATCCTGGCAACAATAAGGACTTGAAAGATTTACATGGGCTACATGATGGTTTGGTGGTAGTTTTTGTAAAGCAATCCTTTAGTCCAGTTCTCCTTACCGGCATCGAGCAACTTCGTTCCCAGGGCTTTTCCCCTTGAAATTGGGAGAGGCGGGAAAGGGAAAAGCCCTGGGAACGAGGTTGGGCATCGAGATATTGCGCAATCATGTCCTTTATAGGCAATTTTGGCCTGTTAAAAAATGTTCAGTAGTTATGGTTATATCTCCGGTACGTTAATCTTTCGAATCAATATCAGTATCTGGGCAACTGCGCACCTACCCCTCGCCTAACCCAACAGTAACAGTAACTTATTAACTTATTATAACATGTTGGGTTAGGGGAGCAGTGGGTGCGCAGGTTCCCAGATACTGATATTGATCCAAACTTTCTTTCTGTTACTTTGTTTTGGTTTTGATTCACAAGAGATATTAACATTTCGGAAAAACACCAAACGGATTTCGAGTCGCATGTTAGCCTGCGTGGTAGGCCGTAGAAAGGGAGGACTGATTTTCTAGCGCTTCACGCGCTCGTCTTTCCCCTTTCCCTCCCCTTCGGACGCCTTCCACACAGGCTTGTCGCATGTAAGCCCGACCAAGGAAGGGTGGGGAGGGGGGTCACGAAGAAATGACTTCGAATATCTTTGCCACATTATCCAATTTTCACAAATTGAACATGTATGGGATTCGAAACCCTAGGACCGTAACGCAAGTGCCACCAAGGATTTGAGAATACACTCGAGGATCACTCGACTGCGATATAAAAATAGTGTAGGTCCAGGTTCTTCACTTCACCGTAATATGGGTTTCAAAATTTTGTAGACTTATTTCACGAGAGTCTTTATCAAGTAGTCACAAAGTATTATGATGTCAAAAGATACAATAAATATATTTTGATGAATTCGATTCGATTCGATTCGTGACTCTGACTTGTCAATTATCGTCACATCATCTCATTGCTATCAGACCCGGTATAACGCTGCTGAGTAAATAAAGCCATGCATGTGGACGGTATGCCAAAAACTATATGTTGTTTTAAAATCTGAGTCGAAAACCTTCTACTTGGCAATACCATTTTGTTTTAATGAGAACACTTAACGCCTTGCAGCACACGAAATTAGAACTTTATAGATGGAACAAATTTAATCTTGATTCACAAACTAGTTCCGCTTCAGTAATCAAATACGCATGTACAAGTTAGAAGCGTAAAAAAATATTACTTTCTATACAATTGCCCGCAGAAGATAAAAAATAACTATAAATCATTTAAATGGGGAAAAGGGTCGCATTCATCACTAAAATTTCAACTGTTGTTTAGGTTATCTCTTGTATTTATTAAGACAACTGTAAGTTCAAAGGTCATAAACTTTAAGCAAGTGCCGTAAATATTTTCGGTCGTCTAAACTCGCAGTTTGAGTTGCCCCAAAATTTTATTTCACAGAACGATAGAGGAAACCTTACTCTTTCTATAGAATACCATCTTTACAGCGGAATCCATGTACCAGGTAGAGAATTTTGCCGTTGAAATTTGCCAAAATCGAGCTTTCTGATGATGGTGTTTGGGAGGGTAAATTTGAAATTTTTTTAGAAATTTACGTTTGTATCTTTTCGAATTCTAATAACGGTACTATGTCAAAGAAGGGTCATTGAATTGTGTAATATCGAGATAGTTTTGATATTTGTTATAGTTTTCTCACACGAGTCGCAAATACGAAGCACATTTTTCAGTGGTTCGAGGGCTTCTTTGAGGGTGAAAATTAAAAAATCGCTTTTCTTGAAAAATATAAATCCAAACGAACTGAAAGTTGTATTTTTTTTAAATAGTTTCCAGAGGGGTTTCTTGCGAAAAAGTTTGAGGGAATTCGATTTTTGCATTTTGCACACCTACCCGTAGTATTTATAGAAAGTCACTCTTAAATACGTCAGGGATAAGACCCTTAAGGTGGCTCGATCGGATTTTTGAGTCAGGATACCGTTCAACTTTAAGCGACTAGAGCACCACCATTATCAATTTGTCAAGTCCGAGATCCCGACGTCGTATTTCCGAAATTATGTCTGGTGGCAAGTTATTCGCTCTTATGTAAAATGGGGCATGGCGTCATTTCGTTGCTATGGTAACTCAGATCTTGGTGATCTTGGTGGCGTGTTTCTAAAGAAACTGTGGAGTTGTGTCGGTGGGTACTGAGTATTACAAGATTCGCTCCGACGTAAGGCTAAAGCTCGAAACGTCAGCTTTCGAAACTCCTTACAATGGCCAATTCACATCTCATCGCCGCACCTTTAAATTTCCAAGCTTTTAGTCTGCTTGGCATTTAAATGGATCCCCGAAAAAGCTGTCCAGAAGGCCAAAAGATGAGTTACCTCAAAAGGTTTGCGTAACTGAACTATTTTTGTACTCTCTAGAACTCCAAAGTAATAATTTTCGTTTCAATACCAAAACTCAATGACAGATGTATCTCTCACTTTACAGCCACCATGCTGGTGCGCCTTAATGAGTATTAACATGGCGATTAAAATCAGCATTTTTACGGGTATCATACATTGCTTTTCTTTAGTTCAGACTATAACAAAATAAACTGACAAGTAATTTTAAAAATTATCGACTTACGTTTGGAAGAGTGACGGTCTGACAGCTGGTCCCAGTCCACCATCTGGAGAACTTTTCTTCTCCTGCTACACCCCCAGACGGTGCACCTTGATAGGCAACCCAATCAACTGTGGCAAAGCTGTCTGAAGGGTAGTCATTCCTTCCAGCTCGAGTAACACAGGCTGTAAACTGTGTGCTGTTGACGCTTTCGACCCATGGTGTAGTGGCCTCGTGCACCAAGGATGAATCAGAGTAATTCACGTGGTTAACAGTAAGTTGTACGTAAATTTTCTTATGAGGATAAAATATATATGGTTCAAACTTGATGATTTCACACTGATCCTCTGCCCAAGAAGGACGGTTCTGAAACTCATGTCTCCCTTTCTGAAGCGGAAAACCTGCAAATGAACAAAAATAATTAATACGGTGTTTTTCATTCTTCTTTGCGTTTATTTTGATATTCCAGGTAAACTATGCTTGGAAACCAGGAACACGACGAGAACAACGTTGTTACATGAACTGGAAAATGAATAAGAATGAAAAGAGGATATTGGATTTATCCAAACCATGTAGGTTCCTAAGACGGATATCTTGGGAGTTCTCCCAGTCAGTAAGGGGGTGAATAGGAGCAGATGGCGATACATTGTCCTGGTATGGGAATGTAGCTTTGTGACGGTTGGACCTGGCTTCCATTGGGTGGCCGAAGAATTAGAAGACCAAGAACAATGTCAAAAAAAAATGTTTGTTTATAGTGGTCATGCACTTAGCTACACCTAGCTAGTTCACAGGCATGCCACTCAAACTGAAGGAAACAAATATTTCCAGTGAACATACACCGAATGCAAATATGGGGGACCACTCGGTCGTCGCCCGGGACGAGTCGAATGAAAGCGAGGCTAGTTGGGCTTTAATGTTTTGTTTTAAAATGCTTCCCGGCCAGAAAACTCTTGCTGTGTGGTCGACCTGTTGTTTATTTCGCTGTGCCTACGAGTTGCTGTGTTTCTGAATGCGACGAGAGGGGACAGAAATCTTCCACCGTTAACCTCTAAGGGAAAATAGTGGATCAATGCAATTCGTTGAGACGGAGAAAAGGAGTTCACGATCGCCGCGGGGACTAAAGTTTGTCTGCTACGTTTCAGGATAGATCTCAGAAAAATCGTTTAAATGACGAGCTTATGTGGTGTCTGGTGGTGTTTCAACACGGTTTTCATGGCCAATACCCTCCCCAAGGCAAAGAAAAGGTCTCCTTGAATGATATCCTCTGTCTCAAAGGAAGAAGTTATTTCCGTTCGCGTCCACTCGCATGATATCACGGAATCGCACGAAGTAAATATAAATACTACGGTGCAATAACCAAGCGAATGAACTTCAACTGCCCCGTTACTGAAACCAGTGAAAGCATTGAGCCAAATGACAACAACTTAGAGCTAAGTGCGATCGCTTACACATTTTCTAAGATCGATTCCAACCTGAACTTAAACAGTTTCTTCGGTGAATGTGAACTCCTCAGAACTCCTTGCCTCCGTCTCTTTGGTTTCCCCTCAGAGGCGAACGAGAAAACTGAAAAAAAGAACACCTTCTCTGCTGTGGAAGATTCCACTCTGTTGCGGTGGCATTCAGGAACACAAAAACGCGTAGGCAGGGCGAAACAAATCGACTACGAAGCAAGACTTCTGGAAAAGCATTGTCAAAACAAAAACATCGAAGCCCAACTAGCCTCGCTTTCATTCGACTCGTCCCGGGCAACGACCGAGTGGTCCGCCATATTTGCATTCGGTGTATAACAAGCTTAACAATCCAAACTGGCGGGAGGCAGACCATTTGGCTAACAATCTGGCAGAGAATGGTTGAATGGGCAACGAGTATTCGACAAGCTCATGGTAAATTAAGAAAATGTTCGTCGAGTGGCTGTCTCCCAATGCGAGTGGTGAGGAATCGCTGAAGCTAGACCAAGCCAATGACAGAAGAGGCGATGGGGACAAAATGTTATGAAATTCTCCCCTTTTTGTGCTCATTGCTGAAGCGGTTACAAAGTTTCAAGCCTCCATAATCAATGAGAGAAAAGCCCTCCCTGTTTACTTATTTAAATACCTGTACAGCTTCCAGGGTGATAGTTGGTATAATTTCCGCGTGTTCTGCAGATTTCCTGTTTTAACAAACACATATTTTTGAAGGTGCGTCCGTTTGAAGCACAGACCTGTTCTTCGTATGATGGGCAACTGTTTTCACAAACACAAGAAACCTGGCGTGGAGACGAGGCGACGCAGTGACTGTAGTACTTGCAACTTGTATTTGTGCAGGGATCAAGGTCTAGAGTTATTAAAAGATAGAAGAAGACTAATGAGAAGTAAATTGACTAATGACTGATTTGAAAAAGGAAGATATTTCTTTACAAGCAATATAAAGAAAGGTTTTTTGGGGAAGCTAATAGCTTTGTGATTGACACACTAATAACAATGAGTGACGTCACTAATCTCTCCGCTATATAGGAATTTGATGCTTTGCTTCAGGAAATAAAGCTATTTCCATAATTACCTCCAATGATTAAGTAGTTCACAATTACATTGCTTCTTTGACCATCGTAGCCTGCGTTATCTCTGATGCACACTCTAAAGTAGGAGTTCGTCACTTCCTTTAGTATCAATGAAAGAAAAAAACCACTGAGAAATTGAATTCGTTTCTCACAATGAGAGGAGGATTGATTCAAGATCATTATGTGTTGGATAAAGGAAAATAAAAGAGAAAGTAACATATTGGTTGTGCCTTTTCCTCTTCAATAGTATATTACAGCGAATCCAATGGTCTTAAACTTGTTTCGAATAGACTTGAATAGATACAAGAAAAAAGGTCTATACCTAGGAAGTCAGAACCTACTTTTACCTCAACCTCAAAACTTGTGCCTTATTGTGTTACAAAAATGTTGAACTTTACCAAGATACGCAAAGTAATTAGTCTAGAAAATGATAACATAGGTAATTACGTAAGTAAACAGGCAAGCCAGTAATCAGGTATACTAAGTTAGAAAAACATATGTTTAAAAAAAATATCTCAACCGTCTTAGTTCTGCAGCGGCATTTTCGTAACGAGTTGTTGTTGTTGATCAATCATAATGATGCAGCAAAATTTACTTATCATTGTGATTAGTGTAATGATACGAAGAATAAAATATACCTCCACCCAGCTAATCAAAGGATCTTTCACTGGACATGCGATGTTGGCATTGTTACTGGCCCCCATGAGAACAGTTGTAAGTATCACCGGTGGTAAGAAAAACGGGCGTGTAAAGTTGACGTTCTGCAAAAGAGGTTGAAGAATTCTTTGTGGGTGAAAAAGAATCCATTCCAATTTAAAAATACCACTTTAATAATAAAAAGATCGGCTTCTTTAGTGTCAGAGGCTGATCTTCGGCCATATACCACACTAGACAATGATGGTCTTTTATCAGTAATAAACACATTTCCAGCAATTCATGATCGCAATTTATTGAACGGATATCAGGAATTCAATTGGTCTACAAGAAGGTATGAACTAGTACCTTGCAGAGGGAATAGTTGTTTCCTGCAGTTGGTACCTCGTTTTTTGAAAACAAGACCTCTGAAGACTCTTTGGCTTCCCACGATGATGGGTAATGCTCATATGCCATCCAGTTCTAGGAAACAGGATCAAGAAATCAAATGATTAACTTCACTACAATTTCAGTTTGTTCAGTATTAAAGAAATAATTCTCTCGTTCGTAACCATTAAATATTGTAGTGGTCAAATATTTAGGAATATATAGCACAATAACAAACTTAGTGAAAGTGGAAAATAACAAGAAAGCCTGCCATACCACAACAATGTTACTGTGAGGTCCATCAAATGTCCTTGATTCTCGCAAACAAACTTTAAGCTGACTTCTGGTAACGTTTTCAATCCAAAAACTCATAGCGTCCTGCTTTTGGTTTGGTATGCCATGCTTGACAGTCACTTGAACTTTAGGCACCGATGAGAAGGCCTTGAAAGTTAAAAGTATATTAAATAATTTGCTCGGATATTTTCCTATTGAAAATAGGTTCAGTATTTGATTCATTTATTTAGATCGCCATCCGTCCTCTTCCTCCTCTCAGCCTGCCTTGGATCAACTGCCAAAGGTAATATAATAGGGTTTGCAACTTACTTTGGTAATTTTCTATTATAACCACAGTTATATAATGTCACATAAACCAAAGTGTGTTGGGCATAGTGTATGTGGGAAAGGAGTTAATTAAAAACTAACACAAAATGATTGTTGACAAATGTTCTCATAAAATGCAGAATAAATCACACAAGGTGAGGGGTAAAACACCACATGACCAGCTTCTTGAACTGTACGCAAAAGACAAATTTCAATTATATACCTTACACTTAATGCTCGGGGTAACCCTGCGATGGACTAGCATCCTATCCAGGGGGGGGGGGGGGGTTGAGATACTCCTAGGTCGCTTCATGCTATAGAAACCGGGATAAGCGCCGACCTGGTGGGCCACAATTGTCTCGTATGCAGCCTTTACCTCACCTATATTTCCTTTAAATTTAATATATGACGGGGGCAAATGATAGACTCTTGTTGAATCATACCTGGGGAAATGCAACCTGATTGCACTTTGTTCCTGTTGTAAATAAGCCAAATGCAGCTTCGCCATGACGAACGCCTGACTGGGAACCTTGGAATGCAAACCAGTCGATGGTTGTGTTACCTCCGAAGCCCCAACCACCTTGAACAAGACAGGCCTTGAAACCACTTGTTGTCACATCTTCCACCCAAACAAAAGCCGAATCATGGACTTTAAATGTCGACTCATTTCCATGGTTAATTGAAGCAAACACTCGCACGGGAGACCCACTGGAGAAACTGCTACTAAATGACACCGGTTCGCAATGGAAACCGTCAACTCCAATTTGTTGAATGTCGAGCTTTCCTCTCTCCACTCCTAGTGAAAAGTAAATTTCAAAGGCATTTCAGTGCAATGCATCTAAACAAGCTAAGGGATCTATTACTTAAACCACTACCAATTAAAATAAAGTACTTTTATGTTTTTACTAGATGGAATGCAGAATTCGTGACTCTGACTAGCATTTAGTTTATTTCGTAAAAATTAGCAAGTGATACAAACAACTGTCTGCATGCATACTGTAAATATTTCAGAGGCTAAACACCATAGTTGCAGCTTGCGAAAGTATTTTTTTTCATACAACGAGTTTACATTCATCTTAAGATATGTTCTTATGCGTCAGGTTTATTTTGCGTGGCGTCCATTTTTAACAACAACAACAAAACAAAAGAGTTTTCTGGTAATTACTAACCGAGAGATTAACCAATTAAAAACTAGGAAAATAGAACATTATCACAGGTGAACGACAAAACAGAAGGTCCGAGAATAAAACGTTTGCACGGCAAACGGAAAAGGCGTTCGAGAACCGAGTGTTCCACATATGCGCGTTAACCTTGGCTTGCCAAAACTAAGCTTTCCTATAAAAACATAATTTTTGGCTCCACAACATACGTTTCAACGCGAAAGCATCAGCAATGTGGAAAACGCTACACAGTAAATACCGTACAGATGAATGAAGGATATAAACACAATGCCCTACATTTGAAAATTATGCTCCGATATTTTTCCCTCGACATTGTCAATTAATTGAAGCTCACAAATTCCTTGAGCTTGGCTCGCTCACTTCCAGGAACAGATAATGTCCGTAGACAAATATTCGAGCATATCGCGCCAAATTGAGGTTATTGAAGGACGGTGCCTACTAAATACAAAGGTTTTTGCGCTAGGTTAAGACCACGCAGAAAAAAAAAGATCTTTGCAAGGTCTGTTGGAATCCACAAAGAAAAATTGAGTAGCTACGCATTTTTTCGAGATACTTAGCCTTGAATCACAACAAAAATGCTGACATCAGTATTTTTTCTGGAAAAAGAGCAAAAGGACCTTTCTTCACAGATTTTCTTTGAATTCGCCTTTACATTCAGGAAAACAAACTGAACATGTCTAAAGATTTTAAAACTGCATGGCAAATAGCACTATGAATACCATTCATTTTCTATATGTTTCTAATAATAACACAATCGTTACAACAGCCCTTTTAGCGGCTCTGACAGCCTTGCTTTGGTTCAGCTAGAATACAGCCTAAATACCTTTTGTTCACCAACAGAAACTAGTCACTTATTGAATAGGCTTGCCACTTCCATTTCATAACATAAAATGTAGGGGTAACCGCACGTTCTTTAAAGTTCTTGATCAGCCGCAAAGAAAAAGCCGCCTTTAGTAATGCGTGCGCGCTAATGACGCGTGAATTATGCGCAGTAGGGATGCGCAATGCAATACTGGAGAATGACCTTAAACTATCCCTTACGTGAAGCGCAGAATCTCTCCGCACAAACAAAAGTAGGCACCGTCCTTAGTTATTGTTAGCGCGGAATCATGCGTGCGTTATTCTTATATTGCGTGACGTAACGGTGCTCGTAGACCGAGGCTTAGGTCCCGGATGAAAACGCTTCCTCTTTCAAAGACGTGATTTCACAATCAAACGGATTAAGTTCTTACGGTTTTTACGGTTTTCCCTTACAGTTTCACGGATTCCTTATGGTTTAAAAGCATTAAGGTGTTTCTCAAGGTTACAAACCGGACACCAAAATGATCGAAGCCGATACCTAATTTCATAGGGAAAAAAAATCGTTTGACTTGCTGCTTACTTATAGTTGTTTTGGCAACATTCCTGCTCGAAGATCACTATTTATCATAATGGATGTAGCTATTACCGTGCTATGTTATCCACAATCAAGGTATCTTGACCTATACAATGTTAAGAAGATCGGATTATAGTCGAACTTTTTTCAATATAAATACAAGTTCGCATGACGTTTATGAAAGTTGAGTTCGCGTGTATCAAGTGGTCACATCCGGTACGAAATCGATGAGCTTGCGTTAACTTCGCTCCGTCACGGAGTCAGGAGGCAAAATGTCAGGGGTGGTCCATTCATAGGCTGACGTTAAACAGAAACGGAACGACATGAGAGTGTTACCATGTGATAATTGAAGAGGTCACAGTGTAAGGAATTAGGCATATTGTCTAATGGCGGAATGGAAAAAGGAATTTTGTCTTTAACAGGGTAAAGATCGGTAAACTAAAGGGTTTGAGGAATTCAGCAGGCAGCACCACCTCCCCCCACTGACCATAACTTCGGTCAGGTGCCAGTCTTCTCACGGGTGTTTTGGTTTGTTCTACATGCTTCCTGGCTTGTTGCAAACCTGAGATTATAGGAATGGAATTTCAACCAAAAAAACGTCTATTCCCAGATTCGTCCTTGCAAAATCTTGGTGCACTTTTGGGAAGCACACCAGCTAAATGAACATCTTATCGCTCCTCACTGTTTTCGGAAACGAGCCATCTAGTAATCTCTGCACTTTGTCGTGCATATAACATATTGAAGCTGGAGACCTGTTTGTTAATTAAACTCTTTGCCAGCATGGTTTTAATATCATCGCAGAAAATGTCGGGCAGTGCTATTACCTCTGTGGATACAATTTCTGTCATGTGCATTTAATACTGAGCTCATCAATACCCTTCATTTCAGGAGATTAAACAAGACAGAGTGCGCCTTCACTAGGTCGATTTACTCTCAGAACTGAACACTAACTCTAGCTGTTTATTTACTGAAAGAATTTAAAAGTAGACGCTGGTAACAAATTGCACGGTTTCGCACAGACTATCGCCTCTGGCTTAGTCTTTATAGCCACTTGTTCATATAACATGAGATATGTTGTTTTCATTCTCATCATTGACTGGTTTTCGCGCTGAAGTAGTCCAGCCCATGAGGGGTAATAACTCCAAATTATTTCACCTTCCCTAAACTTGTCTAACGGATATTTTCTTTCGTAAAGAGGTATGCAGAGCATCTTCGCTTTCTTTGCTTCTATATCTTTCTGATATACTGATATACTAAACTGGCCGTCCTCAGAGCATGTGGAAACATATTTGGTTACCGGAATTTTTTTGCTTTTGAAGCATCGAATTGTAAATTTACTGAGATAGCATGTCCAAGATTACTTAGCGATACGTTATTGATGGAGAGGTCACGTGACTTAAAAAAGAACAATAAGCTGTTTGTTCCAAACACCATCACAAGAGATGGAAAGGGAATACGGACACTTAGCTCAACAAATTCCATAGACAGACGTTTTAAAAATTCTGTTGCTGAACTACCCCATTTTACAAAATGCCCTTTACGACGTTATAGAAAAAGTGATGTCACGTGATACCAACATACATTTTTATTTGATTGACATAGTCAGATGCAAATTACTTAACTACTATATCGTTCAAACAGTGATCACACAACATCTTCAAAAATTAATTGTTCCGAAAAAGAAAGTTAGCAATGATAACAACCGGACAAATACAGGCTGTAAATTGTTAATTTCCATCGCGCTCCAAAGCAAAACGTTGAGGCAAAAGAGGTGCTACTCCTTTTCTTTAACTGAAAAAAAAGAATTAAAAAGGACATTTATCTTACCTTCGACACCACTGAACATCAGGCAACAAACCAAGAGAAACACGTTCTTCCTCACAGAAAACATTTTGGTTTGATGTTTCACTACTTAGTGATTACTACTCCTTAGAGTGAAGAATCTAACATGCAGCAGGTAACCTTGATACATTTATAGTGGTAGAAATTGAATACGATAGCAGGATATCAAACAAATGACGTCAAACACCTGCCTGTGCAGGTACAAAGAAACAACATTGCTACGTGTTTCAGCGTTAAAGGAACTAAATACAAAGTCAAAGGGCGACGCTGGAATAAAAGTAATAATTAAAAAATAAATTAATTGTGTACGAAGTAACGACTATGTTTGAGTGGAAAAAAAGGTAGCTAGACTTGTGAAAGGATCTAGCCACAAATGGGCATACGATAAAAACCTGTTTGTTTCATTGGTGCACAACTGTCTTTAAGGAACTGAAGCGCTTCTACGTGCAAATTGCAGAAGAACTTGGCCCCTCCCGGAAGATCCTTCAATAATCGGATAGAGAAACTATCCAAACCAAGCACGTACAAACTCACTCTAGAATGTTAAGTGCATCTATGATGTCACGATAGCAAACTGTTCCGTGTATGCACGCCGAAGCGTCTGAGCAAGAATAACAGCGTTTCAGCTCCAAAGGAGCACGATATGATCAATTTTTCCTTGTCGATCCATCAGTTTAACAAATAGATTCCATGTGCTCTTTCGTCTGTTCAGTTATAGATCACAGGTGACATCAAAATGTGGTAAGAAAAAAAGTGACACTTTTTTGTTCTTACCACATTTTGACGTCATCTGTGATCTATAACTGAACAGACGCACGACAACATGGAATCTATTTGTTTTATATAATAACGAAACAAATTACTACGCATAAAGCTTTTGTTTATTTCAAAATACTTCAACATAAAGCGAAACCCGGCCTTTGACCCGCCTTTGTCCTTTTTGGCGAAGACGAAAAAAAGACAATTGACGTAATCTATGATCTATACAAGATGAAGCAATTTCATTGGTTACTATGCGTAGCAAAGAATTGTGATTGGTCGAGAAAAATCGCACCACTGTCAAACCTGACTCGAGTGTCGCTTCTTGTGGAATGAAAACTTACAGCGAAAGCAGAATTGAACTGCGAAATTTACAAATCTTGAGGAAAATGCTGGAAAAATCAAGTCAGTTTTTGTCATCGGAGCAGCCCTGTGAGCCGAAAAGCTTGGACGTTGCCTTGAAAATTGAAAAAAATGTTGCGGTCAACCTAGAGGCCATTTGATTCGAGTTTTGAATGAAAGGAGCGTAAATGACGATGGAGATTTTTTGTCTTCTGTGGTTGGTGATTCTCAAATCAGTTTGATATAGCGTCGGAGACACATTTTAGCTGCGATACTGTTGACCGTGAGCTGTGATTAGTTATACTTCGCTCGCTCTTGTGCCCTGAAACGGACAGGAACATTCGCATCAGAAACTAAGGTTATGTGTTTATTTTATCCGATTTTAAGAAGTGATGTTTTGATGTTTTATATTCCTGACATCAATCAGTGTGTCAACAGTTATTTTGACCCTAGGAAAAGTCGAATTTTTTAAATAAATTTATCTCAGAAACATTTTGCTTATTGGGTTTATTAAATTCGAGATAAAGTAATGGTTCTCCGCTTACCAAGACCAATTTTGTGCGTGGTTTAGTGTCGCTCGACTGCCGACTGAGACTTTTCGAAAATCTTTTCTGGATCATTTTCTAAAAGAAAGGGCTTTATCTTTCTCCTTCTGGCTTCTGGAATCTGTCAATGCATCGGCAAGACTTTTTTGTACCTTATCTTTTTACCCAGTCAGGTAAAATATTATCTTAATTCTCTTTCCGTCATTCTAACAGAGCAGAGGGAAAAAACTTTGTGATCTTTGTGATGATGACGTCAATCGTGCACTTGTCCTCTAATGGATCACAGGTGAGAACCAATCAAAATGCGAGAATAACTTGGGTTAATATATATTGTCTGATAATCCCGTTCCATTTCTTGTGGTCTGCCTCAGTCCTCAGGGATTCCAGCCTAATGATGGCATTTAGTTCTTCTTCCTTGGCTTCTCGCATCAGGGCAAGTTCAAGTTGTTTTCTTTTAAGCTCTTATACATTCATTTGTTCTCAATTCTCCTTTGTTTCTCTTGTTTCGCAAACACAAGAGTCATTTGAGCCTTTTCTGCCTTCAATCTGCAGGCTTGCGCTTTCGAACTGTAAGTGCTGCTTGAGCGGCGTGACAATCGGTGGCCCAGTCATGTAAATCTTCTATCACTTACTCGTTGAGCTTGGTCACTACATCCCAAATAAACCTTTCAACACTTGTAGAAAGGCTTATATCCTTTGCTGGGTTAGAATGTCGATACCTTGAGCAGTTTAATCCTTTCTTCAGGTTCAGCGACATCCAAAGTTTTTCCACAGAATTTCGTAATGGTCGAGCTTTTCCTTTACAAAGGTCACATTCGACGCGTCTTCGCACAGTGCTTCAGTTTCGTTCTGGGCTTTAGTACGAGAGCTCAGGTGACCAGCAAGAAAACGCTTCAGGGATAACGCTCCCTTCCGCCTGACGTGACATATCTTCGGAATTTACCACCGTTTACCTTGATACGCGACTTTCCTAAACAAAACACCCACGGAAACGTTTCCAAAATTTCCGTCAATCATACATGTTATCGACAGATCGGATCAAAATCCACCAATCACTGCCCTCTAGCATGACGTAAAGAAGGTCTGAAGGTCACACTAGTGGCTGTGATTGGTGGATTAGTCTTTTTCTTTTTTCGATATATAACTTCTTAATATAACTAACTGCAGACAGTACTGTTTCGGCCTTCTGGTTCATATATATTTAAGTTTCATTTAACAGATGTAGAGCTACTCTGTAGAAATGCTGTTAATAAATCGTTATTATTATTATTATTATTATTATTATTATTATTATTATTATTATTATTATTATCAAGTATCACTGAAAGGAGACAACAAAGGATTGACAGAACAACAGATCATATCGTAAATACTTTTGTTCTTAGGCCATCGTAAGAGGATATTACACGGTGGCGAGAAGATATGAATTTTATGTTCGAGTGGCAAGACCAATATCTCACCCGTTCGCTTCGCTCACTCGTAAGATATTGTTCTTGCCACGAGAAAATAAAATTCATATCTTCAAGCCAACGTGTAATGTTCTTTTTATTATATGGAGAAACCAATTCAACAAAAGCAAAAGGCGGGAATCGTGACGTAATTGAGCGATACGACACTCACAAAGGTGTCATACGGAAAATACGCCACTCGGCCCCGGATGAAGTGGCGTATGGAATCTACGAGTGGTTTAGTTCCCAGTAAAACACTCTCCTCCACATAGTAAAGAGAATTATCTTCTGACGTATTCAAACTATTATTACAATTTCGTTTTGGTGAATGGATTTCAAAGAGCGCTCAACTCTGATGTTCTTTGGCGATTTCTCTGGCGGTTTCTCGTCGGTGTTTGGGTGGTTTGTGGTTTGTATGTTAATTTGTAGGTGTACCGCTTTCATCAAGTGCCTTTTGGTACCGGGGATGGCTTCGTTGAAAACTTTTTCGCTGGATGAGATACTCGTCAATCTCTTGTTAATGTTTTCTGGGATATTCTTAAGTAGTGCTGGGGGGTGGTTGCTCTGTCGGTGGACATAGAGTAATTTATTGTTGGGTTTCATGAATGGGTTGTAGGTTCCGCTCGTGAGGTCGAAGGTTACGTCTAGGAAGGTTACGTCAAACTATTATTACATACGTTTTTGTTAACTTGGTATACATGGCGTACGTTTTTGTTTTTGAAGCGTTAAAATCATTTAAATTTTATAAACCTATTTATGAGCATTAAATGAGCATTTCAGTGGAAAGTGGGGAAATAAAGGCATAGTGTACAAAAGCCTAGCGCGTACAACTTTCATCTTTCATTCGCTGCAATGTGTTATTTCGTCGCGCGGCTTGCGGCGTAGAAATATGCTGATTTCCTGTTTTTAAATACTTTTGCCTCTCGCTTTCATTTTCCGATGTTTTCTCAAATGTTATCTGCTATAGTAAAGAATTAATATTCTTGTTTGTTTTTCTTGCCTTTTGTCGCGCGCCAAAGACAATAATAAAATTTCCTGTTTTCTTTCACAATCTTTTTGAATGAAGTTTATTTCAAATTCGGGAATACTGATGAAATTGAGATGTGATCATCGCAGTTATAATCGCAATTTAAGCAATTGCAATTTTTTTCAGGACTTCAACAGGATTCCAACATATGGCCTCTGTGTTAGCGCTGCAGCGCTCTACCAACTGAGCTTTGAAGACCCATATCTTGCGATTAGACCAATTTATCGATTTATGGGTTACAATCCCGTTGAAACCCTGTTCATCATTTTCGGACTTAAATGCAAATAGTGGCTAGATCAAACGCAATGTTTCTAAGAAACATCTGCCCTAATATCAGAACTTTCTTTATTAAAATATAAACGTTTTCACATCGTTGCCGTATAATACACGCTCAACACCGAACAAAGCGGCGCATTTATAAATACGACGTTCTTGAGGTCTGAAGCGACCCTAATGCCTTGTTTCGGTGGTCGGGAACTGGACGCAGTGAAATGATCAGTCTTATAAGCTGAAACGCCATACAGGAAAACACTCTTTCATATTGGCATAATAGACTGTCAGAAAATGTAAGAATTCTGTAAACAACAGCAGACGGTATGTGACATGACATATGACGATCCATTAAATTATATTTTTTGGATGGAAATTTCTTGTTTCACTCCATCAGGTGTTTTCACCTGGTTCGTTTAACATCGATTGTTTAACCATCGCAGCAAAGCTTGCCTAAACACTAATATGACGAGAAATTTGATGGTACTGATCTCTCCCAATTAAGATAAACAGGTAACTATATACCTGGGATGTATAGTAAATCATTAGATATTATGAAATAGTATTTAAATTACTGTTTGCTAGTAAATTTCTTCAACTTGAGATAGTGCGGGTCAAACTGACAAATGCGAAAACTATCAAGAACAGGGAATTATCTTCAGAGACGGCAACAGCACTCAGAACTTTGGCCCAACGATATGGTTTTAATCCATATTTGTCACCAAAGAGTATTTTACAAGGCAAGAATAATTTTGATCGCGAAATGGCAACCATTACGCTGGGAAAATCGTTCAATTTTATGTCGGCATTATGCTTTATATGCCAGGGTCATTTGAAAACCGTAGGTTGTGGTGTCGGCTTAATAACTGATCACAGCGTAAACACTTTTGAGCTTAAAAATGCTCAAACAACGCTTACATGGAGTATAGTAATACTCGTTCGCTAAATAGCGATCTCCGGTCATCTTAGTGAAGTGAAACTCAAGAAAAACAGCGCTCCTTCGACAAGTGATCAGTTGCAAGCTTGCCGTCTGATATTGTCTCCTGTACTCTGAGTAGAACCAGTGGGACGGAACAGTTTAGGCTTTCCAACTTTGACGCTAAAATTAATTTATTATACTGTAGCTCATTTGAAATACAGCTCAGCATTCGGCATTTTCATCCGCAAGCTTTGAGTTCTTTGTTTCGTAACTCTCATTGAAAAAGTGTGCGTTTTCATTAGCCACGATCCGGCGGAATTCCTCTGGACTAGAACATTTTAGATCCTTTCTTTTATATCAAACTGAAACGCGAACTTTGCCGAAACGAGTTTGGGATAAACAGCTGTTCCCCTACACTTCTTTCTTGCTTTATCACGTTCTGAGTGTTTTACAACAGAGTAGAGCGCAAACGAATAAAGGGGTTAAGTTTCTTAAGAAACTGTGGTGCTGCGTCGGTGGGAGTATTACAAGATTATTTGGTTTTATCAACTGGGCTGATAATTTGAATTGGCCACGGTAAAGAGATTCGAAAGCTGACGTTTCGAGCGTTAGCCCTTCAACGGAGCGAATCGTGGAATTGTGGGTTACATCAAGGACGGAAGCACAGAAAGCCGCAAAACTCTAGAACAAAAATTTATTTTTCAAATCGGCACTCTTAATCCTCACGGTATCAACGAACGATTTTCATTCAACTAATTTATTCCGTTGTTTTTCACGTTGCCAGGCACCAATCAATAGCGTAGCTCCATATTTCTGTATATAAACCTCACACAACCCGCAATTCCACGATTCGCTCCGACGAAGGGCTAACGCTCCAAACGTCAGCTTCCGAATTTCTTTACGGTGGCCAATTCACATTATCAACCCAGTTGATAAAACCAGATTAACAGGGTAGAGCACAGTCGAGGATTATTCAGTTGTATTTGAAGCTTTTTTCGTGTTCTGATTTGCAGTTAAGAAATATTACCAGAGGCTCGAAGGCTATCGGCACAAGAAAAAATTCCTCCAACAGCACCTACGCGAAGATGACGACTCGCCTTCCTTCATCGGACTGCATTCCATGGCTTGTTGTTGGAATCGCCGAATGTCTGGGCATAGTTATCCTTAATGTTATCACGATTATTGTAATTCTCAAGCAGCGCCAGCTACAACGCCGAAGTACATATTTGATCATCCATCTGGCCATAGTCGACTTCTTATCCGGGGCAGTCTCGGGGCCTGTGATCATTGAAAGGGAAGTGGGAGAAAACTGTGATTTATGGGAGTATAATTTTAAGATATATTCATTGCCACTAGCTAACTTGTTTCCAGTATCCTCTCTGGTTAACCTCGCAGTTATCTCTTTGGAAAGAGCACATGCAACATTTCGTCCATTGAAGCACCTGGTCATTAAGAAACGGGTTTACGGAGTAGCAATTGCTGCCATGTGGTTAATAACCATAGCTAGAGAATTTTTACCGTATGTAATATATCACAAAGTAGGTTCACATGTTGCGATATTAGTAATCAATTTCTCGATTTTGCTGTACTGGTCAATTTGCCTTGTTGTTATTTGCGTTTCTTATATTTCTATTTTCATCAAAGTTCGATTCAGTTCTCATCCTCAACACCATGGTGCAACCGACAGAGAAAGAAAACTCACCGCTACTTTGGTGTTTGTTTCACTTGCATCCGAAGTGAGTTGGCTTCTTTTTTTCTAAACTTCGCCATGAGAATCGGCTTCCCTTTGTAGGAGCCGATCAACTACGACGAGGACAACATTTCCATGTGAGATGGTGACAGATTCTCCCAGCTGGACCTCCTCACTGATTGGCCGGTCGCCGTCAACATTTAAGCTCTCTAAAATTCTCACCACTACAAATTCCCAAGTGGCAAAACAGCTGCGTTCGGGTGGTTGGGAACACAGCGGAATAATTTTGCTACGCCCGTCTTGAATTCAGGCAATCGAAGAGCATAGACTATGGGATTTACAAGCGAATTGGCACCAACTAATGCAGCCAGTGCCATCCTGATGTGAAAGTGTGATCGTAAAGAGAACTTGAAGGATGCACGCTCGAAACAGCTGTGAAAAACATAAATGTATTCGCAGGCTGTAACCTGGACCAAGAAAACAATACGGGTCAATCACTTTTCATGATCACGGCGGACTTATCGAAGGTATATTGTAAATTTATATAGCTAATTTATAGACATTTCTACACTGTTGTTGGAAGAGCGTGAAGCTAGCCGAGTGCACAACCTATTATTTTTCCTCGATCGTTGAACGACTTCTGAAACTTTCCACGATAGGCGAATCTACGTTGCATAGGCCACGCAACTATGTCAACGGGTAAGTGGGGACTTTCAGCCAGCGGCATTTAATTATATAATATCAGGGGTTTTTTGAGACTTAGTTTGCGTGTCTTGGTTTCCGTGTGTAGACAGTAAAATTCAGGAGGAGGTTGATATACATGGACATGGAAGTTCTAACAGCATTTCATTTTTAATAACGTAGTATGGACTGTGGAAGTGATAGTGTAGTGATTGTAACTGGGTTGCCTGTGCAATCCCAGCCTCGGGGCATTGTGGGGTGAGCAATAAAGTAAGATGGCGGCCTGAAAACGTGCGTGTGTTTTTTCCTGTGTGAAGTATATGCCATCCGTCTGCATCGAGGACTCGACTAGTCTGTTGTCCAGACATTACAGATGGGGTAATAGAAAGCTAATATATTTCACAAGTAAATTCAATGTTGCTGTGAGTCTATTCAGTAAACCACAGATGACGTCAAAATGTGGTAAGAACAAAAATGTGGCACACGAGGCGATAGCAACTGGCTCGAACGCCCGCCTACCGTATTTACTCGAATAAGCGCCGGGGCGCTTATTTAATTTTTCGTGCCACAAGTGCAGCGCTTATTCGAGGGCGGCGCTTATCTAAAAACTGTACCAGACAAATTTACTTTTCTATATTTTTATTCAAGCGCAAGTAACAGGAAAACGAAAGAGAGAAGTTGGGCTTGTTGTGCCGGCAAAGTTCAAGGCCCTGACATCAGAGCTTCGCATAGCGAGAATTCTGGAAAGAGAGCTTACCGCCCGAGCAGAGAAATACAGTCACTTTGAACTAAAGAACGTCGCATTTAAGGAAAATAAATTGCCGATGCTGTTTTTAAATTGTTTTATAGTGTTTTTCCTGGTTAAACGGTATTCCTAGAATAAGCACCGCATCGGGGGTGCGGTGTTTATTCGAGGGCGGCGCTTATTAACTTTTTTGTCCCAGATGCGGCGCTTATTCGAGGGCGGCGCTTATTCGAGTAAATACGGTATGCCTACTTAGGCGAACACGAAAAAAAAGCCATTTCACGTAATCTTTTGTCTATACAAAATGAATCTTAATGGTTGTTATGCGTAGCAAAGAATTGTGATTTGTCCAGGAAAACATATCAAACTTACGGTTAACATCTGCCTCTACAGATTTTCGTGACCTGTCACGCAGTCCGGGGTCAGTCAAAACCACGCTAATTTTCGAACATTTTCTTCTTTTTCGAGTATTCCGTTTGAGTCGCTATCTTTCTTACCTTTAGTTTAGGAAACTAATGTATATAGGCTTTCTATACGACTGCATTTGAAGGCGATTATTAAAATATTTCGTTCGGAATTTTACGGCTTTTGGCTAGCGATTCACGTATTTCAAAGAGGCATTCATGCCACATTCAAGCACTGGTTGAAGAGTCTGGGGATAGAACTTTAAGGCGCATGCTTAAAACTGGTCATTACCGCAAAATATGAAAAGAGGAATAAATTTGGCGCAATTTGATGTATAATACATGAGGTTTGAATATTGTTTGGGTTCGGAAAATGGGACTCAAAGTTTACGGGCTGGTGATTTTGTCCTCGCTGGCCCTTCTCGCGGTGGCGGTAGATACGTAAGACGATTTTGGCGAAGAAACAAGTGGTCCAAAAGGGGATAAATTGCCTTGGTTTAGTAACGAAATAAACAAGTAAGTAAATGTGTTAACCGAAGTGGTTTAAATCCTCCTTGGAGTCGATTCGATAGACAATCTTGCCTCTTTCTTTCCTTGGCTTCCCTGCTTATGCCAGTCCTTCATCAAACACATCCTGATCAATTCGAATTTCAACACGGGTTGTTGGATCATCCTTTTGGCCAGAATAAAATTTTCTTTTTATTGCACGATACAGTTCTCCATGGACTAATTCCGTACGGCCCTCAAGAGAAGTACTAGAAGGAATACGAAGAGATTCCATCCGCTGGAAAGGAGGGTTGCTATCCTCAGTATCGTATGGCTGCCACTCGTTGTACCGTTCGCTATATATTACATAGTGAATTTTCATTCGCTTTCCGATCTTTTCCACGTCTGTCACAACGACAGGATAAAGTTTACGATCAGTTTTTTTTTTTTGGATGACATTTCTAACAAAACCTCGTCCACATACCGTTTTAGCGCTGCAGATTCTCTCTTCGCTCTGGCCGCCATGTTTATTTATTTTCTACCCAGTTAAACATTGGGAAAAATTAACGCCCGGGCGGAGTGTGGGGGTATTCAGCGGACATGGTTTTATACAGAAATATGTTGTGTAAGCGTCACGGAATATCAAAGTACCTTTCACTTCCGCCCACACAGGTCTTTTAGGTTAATTATTTTATTTGGGTGTCGTCAATTGTGACCAACTAACGCTTAAACCTTTCAAAAGTGTGGATTCGTTCAATGTTGTACATCTGGTATCATTTTTACCTCTGTTTACACATTTAATTATAATGCTCAATTCTTTTTCCCTTCTTCTGTACATAAGTTACATGTACGCCACTGCACGCGGATCGTCCCGCAAAAATTTATTACAATCGAATCGTAGCTTGCCGATTTATAGAAAGTGGACAAACCTGGACTTTTCCGAGGCATAATGAAGTACGTTGCTCCATCACTGTGGCAGCTGAGTAAGGTTTAATTAATTTAACGGTAAATAAAAAAAGAAGAGTATTTTCCTGGTTTCACCTTTAGGTTTACCGACATGGAATCTATATATTATCATGCCGTGTTCAAAACAGCTGGTAAGAGGATCAAGAATTTGCAAATGGAATTAAAACTCGCTTCAAAACAAAAATGCCGTTTAATAAGACAAATAATCTGCGGCTAGTGAACAGTGCAATCAACTATAAACTGGTTGTCAGTGAGGGCAAAAAAGAATGGCTGTGAGAGGACTTTGGAGTAGCTGACACCGAGGCATGCTCCCCTGGTTTCTTGGGTTTCAAACCACCCCGCGTATCCTATCGAGGAAAAATACAGAGCCGACTTCGTTCTTACTTTGAAATAAGCAAATATCTCAGTCGCGTTTCTGTTTACAGAGACGACGTATGTGAGCAAATTATGATTAGTAATACTCGTCACTTACTTTTAGGGGTCAATGCAGGCAATGCCACGTCTGTGATGCAAGAATCTGAATTGGGCGACCCCCAAAATGGATGGGTACATTTCCCCTCTTGTCCTCCCACACCGGCGGCGCTATTTCAAATGAAATAAGTTTAACAAAAACTGGAGCTCTTCCATTAATTATAATACGTCTTCTTTTCTGTGAATGATAGGTCTAAAAATACAGTCGTGCACATGATTTTCTCCTAAGGTCAATTGACCCATGACCCCATGAAGGGCGACTTAGCAAAAACAACCATTTATCAAACTGCTGTAGTTATTGTCAGTAACATACTGCAAACAAAATCCCCTATTGAACAGCAACCTCTAGTAAGCAGACGCGACAAGCTTTCTGATCGTCCTCATGGGGGTTTTGTTTCGTCTTATAAAAGGCTTTTCTAAGAGGCCATACAAAACTTATCAAGCGTAGTTAGGCTTTCTTAATATGTTTTGGACAAGGCGCTGACAGATAAGAGTCCGAAATGAAAAAGGCGACCGATAAAAACTTTAAAGCACACGTTTACGTAAGTTCACCAAGAAATTAGCCCATTGGTAAAAAACGAAAAGATATCCTGAGAAAACCCATAAAGCAAGCAACCTCTATTAAGCAGCTACTCTCAAGAGGGTGGCCTCTTAATAGAGTGTGGACTGTGTCTTTTATGGATATCATGAAATACATGCATACTGTACCTGTTGACGAATACTGCTTATGATTATCTTCCTTGCTATGGCGCTCTGACAGTACAAAGCAGCTTGAATTCGAAGACATATATTCTTCCAGAAATTCTTTAAGATCACCCTCGAAAAAACCAAAAACATAGCCATTTTCCTTTCTATAATCTTGCAAATGCAGACGGAGATACTCCTCGTCCTCTTTGTCCACCATACAGTGGTACCCCGCTATAACGAACCCCGCTATAACGAAGACCCCGTTTTAACGAACAACATTTGAAAGCCCGGCAGAATTACAGTAGAATATGTGGAAACAAACCCCGTTATAACGACCTTGCTATAACGAATTGATTTTGACGGTCCCAACGCACAATTAACCCCACTATAACGAATATTTTGTCCTGTCGCTCGCAGTCAGTAAAAGCGACATCATGATACAAATGGTTGATAAGCGAAACACGACTCCTATTGGTCAAAATAGGGAAACTTTGACCGCTATAACGAATATTTTTGTTGTTAACCACATATTTCGTTATAACGGGGTCTTCGCTATAACGAAGACCCCGCTATAACGAGCATTTTTTTCCGTACCGTAACACTTCGTTATAGCGGGGTTCCACTGTACCTCATTCGTACTAATTTTCGCGGGCACTTAAATAATTTCGCGAATTTGGAACACCAATATTTCTCGAGCATTAGTTTTCGCGATTTTGCGAAAAATGATAAATTTACAGCATTTAATTTCGCGAAAATTGAGAAAAGACAGACTTAAGAAACCGTCTTTTATTGAATGATCACTTACATAACGATTGATTTACCATAATGATTTGCAATTAGGTAACAGAAATAGAGTTTATAATCAAACAAATCAAGCAAATACTGCAAATCAATGACTGCACAAAAGATGTTTTAAAAGAGCTACATGTACAAGAAGAAGAAATCAGTGATTTGGATGAAGAAAGTGCTGAAGTAGAAGATAAATAGACTGATGACAATTATCATGTAGCTGTAAACGCAGTTATTCATTGATTAAAGCAATTATAGAAGTGTATTAAATTTCGCGTGTTTAATTGTCGCGTATCCTAATTTTAGTGAGTCTTTAATTTCGCGATTTTTTACAAATCGCGAAAATCGCGAAATTAAAGCCTCGCGAAAATTAGTACGAATTAGGTATTTACCTTTTACGCGGGAAAAGTGTGTCTTGTTACGCATGTGAAATGTCAACCTCTTTCTCAGGGTCCTCTCTCTACTTCGAGAAGTAGAGAGAGGACCCTGGGAAAGAGGTTGGTGAAATGTGCTTTAATTTTCCGTGTACGCTTACACAACGTATTTGTCTTATAAAACCATGTCCGCTGAATACCCCCACACTCCGCCCGGGCGTTAATTTTTTCCGAAGAATAATTTCACGTTTCACGGAGAATCAAATCAGCTAACCATGCATCACGAGAATACCCCTGTGCGACTCTCATATTGGATTGTCACTTTTTTTTTTTTGAAACATCATACACTTTATTTATTCACACAAATACACTGATATAAGTTACTTACACTAATACAGTAACAAACAATGATGCAAGGCTGATACTGCGTAAAAAGCTTAACGGGGCAACGACATGATAGAGTCCAAACTGAAAGCCAACAATTGCAACCGTGGACAGCTGTTTCGACCTTGTTGGGTCTCATCAGCACGGTGTAGCAAGCTATGAAGTATCAGCTGGTCGACTGACATCCATATACTCACTAAGATGGTGATGACCTCAGATGAAACTCAAATCCAAATCCTTGCCAATTGGCCAATGTCACATGCAAAACGCGTGACAAGGGACAATTGGAAAAATCCAGAATATCGTGTCGTTGCCGCGATAAGGTAACTGCGGACAGACAAAAACTGTCCCGCAGGAAAATCATGGCCAAACCATGTAAAAATGAGCAGCATATCGGATCTGAAAAGACCTACGGCCCCAAAAAATACTAGACAGTGAAACATGATGATGCAAAGGACCGCAAACGCAAATGCTGCTGTGACGCAGGATCTGTAAAAGATCAGATCAGCCAAAAATAGAAAGTAACAAACAATGATGCAAGGCTGATACTGCGTAAAAAGCTTAACGGGGCAACGACGCGATAGAGTCCAAACTGAAAATCAACAATTGCAACCGTGGACAGCTGTTTCGACCTTGTTGGGTCTCATCAGCGCGGTGTAGCAAGCTATGAAATGATCAGCTGGTCGACTGACTCACTAAGATGGTGCTACACCGTGCTGATGACTTGCTATGAAATGATCAGCTGGTCGACTGACATCCATACTGACTCACTAAGATGGTGCTACACCGTGCTGATGAGACCCAACAAGACAACAAGGTCGAAACAGCTGTCCACGGTTGCAATTGTTGGCTTTCAGTTTGGACTCTATCGTGTCGTTGCCCCGTTAAGCTTTTTACGCAGTATCAGCCTTGCATCATTGTTTGTTACTTTCATTTTTTGGCTGATCTGATCTTTTACAGATCCTGCGTTCACAGGCAGCATTTTCATTTGCGGTCCTTTGCATCATCATGTTTCACTGACTAATACAGTGTTTGAATTGGATTTTCACTTAGCATCTGTGCCTTTCTTCAAGCAAGCTAGATACAGTGGAACATCCATATAACAAAGGGCCAAGGGACTGGCAAAATATTCTTGTTATATTTAGGTCCTTCGCACACATCTTACTATTACTGGGGCGAATATCATCCGTTACACCAAGGGTTTTGTTAAAACGGGGTTCGACAAATCGAGATGTAATTGCTTATTTGCCAAACTATAACCGATTTGTAGAAAACGAGGGTTTACTTTATTCGATTACAGCGTTTATAGGAGGCATAAAAGGAAATTCAAGGCAATATGCGTGAGGTAAATGAGCTGTGTTAAAATTCCTTCCTCTTGACATTCAAAACGAGAGTCGACAACCCGACAAACATGACTCTTTTGTTTCATAACCTTTCCCCTTTATTAACTATGTAAGGTAACCATTTTTCTACTTGCAATAGAAAACCATAAACTGAATTCTGCTAGACTTCTACGGAGTACTGTAGGTGGGAGGTGGCAAAAGATTAGATCTTCTGTTAAACGCCACTCTGGCTCCAGTCAGTGACAACTAGAGTTTCCCCGTTCGAGGGAAGTTTCTAATTTCTGCGGACAAATATCCATAGAGCATGTTTTGCGCCAAACGGAGGTTATTCTTTGTATATGAAATCGGCCATGCGTATACAACATGACGTGTGCAGTTGTATTTTTGATGCAAAATTACCGTCGCGTTTAATAAGTGCGAGTTCCTGTTTATTTGTTAAAACTTCCGGCAGTCAGTGGTAGAAAATAGCCAAGAACTTCCAAAATTGTCCCGTCGCATTGACCTTTTAGCCAGAAAGCCAGCAACGTGATTACAGTATTGACAAATCATGCCTCTTTTGACAGACGGTGACCTATCTTCTCTTGAATGTATTTTAAACTTTGCTTGGTAGGAACAATTCTGGGAAACTGAAAAAAAAAACAGTCCGGCAAGTATTAATTATAAGAAAATTACTTTCAATAGCCCACATCATTTTAAAATGAAATCGATAAAGCACTTTATTATCTCCAATGCGCACATTCATAATTCGACACCCTAGTATTTGCTATTTCTCACAGCTCGTAGTTTTCATCGAGCTACACACTCGGGAAACTGTCCGCTTCTTGGAAAAGATAATGTCCGCGGACAAATTTCCGAAAATCTTTTGGCGGAAATGGAGGATACTGTTTTCTTATAGTGTTCATGTACTTAGCTGTACCGAGTAGTATGCTTAGCTAGTTTACAGGCATGCCACTGAAAGAAAGAAACGAACTATTTCAAATAAACGTAACATAGAGATCCCAGATGGTAGGAGGCAGACAAGTTGGCTATTTACAAAGGATTTCAACTCGGGACTACTGAGAAACAGATCTCGCTAGTCACGGACAGGGTGAAGGTCCCCCCGGACTACAACACAAGCGCTGCCTCCTCAATATAGCAGAGTACAATTTGAATTGTCAGAGTGTATTTCCTTATCCCGAACCGAATAGAAACTAACGTGATCTGTTAACCTAGTTTCTCAGGGCGTAAACACTGTGTGTTACTTATACTTATTCTGTTTATTCTTTTCTTATAAATGTAGTTTATATAGATGATAAAAAATAATGTATATTATTGCCAATGGGGATATTGGGCATTTCCCTGAGAGACAGTATTCATTAAGAAATGAACACCAACAAAGTTCCTCGCGCTGTGGCTATACGTCAAAGAGGCGCGTATCCCGGGTGGGGGGTAGGGAAGTCCTCCCTTAGGGGGGCTTGCACCCGAATAATACGGAAAATAGGGTGCCGCGGGCCAACATAGCCTAGGAGAGTGACAGATCTGACTCCAAACGCGGGTAGATGGACCTAGTCAACTTTGGTAAGCAGTCTGTCTAGGAGAACGAAAACTCCGATTCCAAACACGGGTAGATAGACATGATAGAACTCGTTAGCCTTGGAAGGCAGTCCGTCAGGGAGGAGGAAAACTCAGATCGCCCTTGTCATCAAGAGTTTCTTCGACAACTTTATGTACAGAGTAAGTAAAGAATCCAGCTTCGGTGTGAGGACCGGTGTTAGACAAGGATGTCCTATGTTGGCGTTGGGGCAAACAACATCGGACCGACCACGGGGCATCAGATGGACCCTCTTCTCAACTCGGCTTGAAGATCTGGATTTCGCCAATGACCTAGCGCTGGTCTCACACACTCATCAGCACATGCAAGAGAAAGCCACCAGTCTCAGCATGTTTGCACGACAAGTGTAGAATTCACCTACCTCGGCAGCACTGTCAGGTACTGACGGCGGAGCAGGTAGCGACATCAGGAATCGCCTCAACCACAAGGCTAGGAACGCCCTCAGAACGCTACACAACTGTAGAAGTCATCCCAGTAAAGCTGCAAGATCAAGCTAAGATTGAGCGAGAGCTGCGTACTTTCCACCCTACTGTTCGGCTCAGAGAGCTGAGCGATGACTAAAACCCACCTTAACAAACTGTCCATCTTCCACAGCAAGAACCTTAAAAGAAACATGCGAATATGCTCGCCCGCTCCAACCAAGACTACACGAACACCGACATCATGCGAAGGCGATGGAGATGGATTGGACATCTGATGAGAAGAGAGCCAGGCCAGCCCTTCACTGGACACCAGAGGGGAAGCGGAAACGAGAGCGATTCAAGAACACCTGGTGTCGAACTGTAGAAGGCTCAAGCCCCTCCATCACACCTGAGGGACCGTTCAGAAGCTGGACATAACAGACAAGAGTGGGGTACCTTTGTTGCCGCCCTGCATGCCTGCCAGAATAACGGACAAGAGTGACGAAAAAAGCTGTTAGAAATATGTTAACGTGATATTTAACGGTGATACGAGTAGTTGTTTCATAAATTCACCAGGAAGTATGGATAGTGTTCCGTTCGAGCTTAAGTGCTGTTATTTCCTTGTCAGATCCTTGGGTGCGCACTTAATGAACAAGTCGCTATCGTACCGTATGGCTATAGATACTGAACAATAGTCTAGCAGTCTTCTTTCTATTTAGAAAGATTTGTACGTGTTCGGTTTGCGTAGTTATAGTCCTATCTAATTACTGAAGGATCTACAAGGAAGTATTGATCGGGTTCTTTTGAAGCTGAAGCGCTGCT
>JAHPZR010032626.1:32500-34193 GCA_019787425.1 Platygyra sinensis | reverse complement strand
AAAATGTCGGCCTCCAAACCTTATGCGCATGCTCAGTACGGAAAACTCGTACTCGTAGTCGTCCTCGTCCTCCAATCTAAAGGTCCCTATTATAAATCAAACCAACGAAAACCCCGGACGAAAATCAATGTACAAAGCTGAATGTATCGCTCAAAGGACTTCAACTGAGGGTCCAGCAATCAAGACACTCTTTATTTCTTCTAAGAATATGTTTAATGAGAATATTGAGGCTGAATTTTGCGAAATTTTAAGGATATTTTGGGAATTAACCTGAAGCTCAGGTTTTGAAAATCATATAATTTTTGTTTGCAATTTGTAAATACAACACAATTAAACGTTCTTAACTAAACTGTATAAAATTCTTCCTTTTTTAAGCGACAAAACTAGCCAAAAAGCAACAAAATAGCACTAGCCGTTTATTTGATGCTGTGATACCTGCTTGCTGGCTCTACTGAGATTACTCTAATACTATCCAGACACTAAATACATTCCAAAACAGAGATGTCATACGCTATTTAACAATTAGACTACGAGCCAGAGTTTTCTACGAGCAGATAGTCAACAAGGCGCAGCCGAGTTGAGCGAGTAGTCTAATTGTTTTAGTATAAATTTACCGTAGTCCCATTGCATAGGAAAAAATGTCAAGTAACGCGTAGAAAAGAACTGTTTTGTTATGTTACATCAGGTTCAAACGTGATGCGCGATGTGCACTGATGTGAACTGTTTTCTATCAGCAGATAGAAAACGGTAATGTAGCCAATCAAATTCACGGATTCACAATAGACTACGGTAAATTTATACTAAAATCTATTTATAGACTAGTAGTAATCAAAGATTATGAGAGTGCGTTCGACGCCCTATAAATGTGGATTTTACAGAAAGATATTTCAGTGACAAAGTCCATGCCTTTCTGATTGAAGACTGCGTTGCGTGACGGCACCAGTTTCCGTAGACTCACAAGTTTAAGGGGGTCTTATACAAAAAAAAAAGATGCTTTTTGCAAAAAACTCTGTGGAACAGTTTTGGCACCACGTTAAAGGACTTTGCACTCTGACTTCAAAAATAAGCATTTCCAGGTCACATGCCACAATAGTTAATGAATAACTAGCTCTAAGTGTTAAAAATGGTGGTCATTACAAACACGATAACTTACTAATGGACGGTTCGAGAAGCATGAAATTCAGTTCATGTTGTCCACAAGCAGGTTGTCCAGGAGCCTAGCCTCAGAAAGCAGTGTTTCGAGGGATTTTATCTCGTGCAATTTGGAAAAAGTTTTCTAATATTAACTAATATTAACTGTATTAACTGAATAACAGGGATAGAATTTCATAAATTGCAAATTTTTGAGATTTGCCTGCTAGATAACTGTGTCCTTTACCAATGTTGAAAATTTGACAACATTCGGTTAAAATCCTGTAAAGATATCGTGCGTGAAATATTGGTGATCGGTCTATTTGGTCATTTTGAGAAATATGGCTTTAAAGTTTTTCTTCGGTCTCTGAGAACCCAAATTGGCCGTGTGAACCGGAAAGGGGGGGGGGGGGGGGGTTAAAGGAAAGGGGAGGGGGTATGTCGAAAGGTTTTACATGAATGTTTCATTGAATACGCGAATACACACCGGTCATAGAAATGTTAAACAAGTATAAGGAGCGTACAAGATGGCACAGGAAACAATGTTAGGGACCATTATGCA
>JAHPZR010032626.1:0-27500 GCA_019787425.1 Platygyra sinensis | reverse complement strand
ACAAGTACTAACTGGAAGAAAAGTGTAGAGACCAGCTACTTTTCAATTAATTAGTCTCACGTCATCATTTAACTTTTATTGCGTAATAAAGGTCTTACATGCTCAGGCAGGACCAAAATATCGGCTCTGTCATTTTATCTTCGTCAGAACTTGATTAAAACAGTATTAAGCTGGCCGTTAGAATAAATGTTTTGTACGGTTTCTTAATATACACTAATGTACATCAAGGCTAAATGACTGATGCAGCTTAAATGTAACAGAGCGATGTTTTATGCTTTAACTTTTAGATGAACGTTACATAATTGTCCTTGAAAACGATGCCCTCTGGTTACGTCCGTTGGACATTCTCTTCATTTTAATTAATAACACACACAAAAAAATTAATTAATAAACTGAAAATTATCCAACAAGCATTCCGGAAATATTCTCTAGAACACTAACTTTAGATTCTGAAGTCTATATCTATAACACTAGAAATGTTACTGATCTCAACTTTTATAGGCCACAGAAAAACAGTAATTTATAACATAGATTTAGCCAAGCGTAAAAGCGGAGCCGGGTTGTTTAAGACCTGATCAAGCTAACACAGAATGAGTGAGAATTTTGATTTGAGTTTTTTCACTTTTTGCCCGTTATTTGCTTACCTTGCATACGGTCGGCGCGCGGGAAATTTGAATTGACCAATCAGGATTCAGCAGGCGGGAAAAACTTAGCTGTCCTGACGTCAATGTAAGTTTGCAGGAAAGGCATTGAAGCCAGGCAATTTTTGTCGCTTGAGATGGCACTAAATATTCACGAAAAGGGATTTACAATTGTCAAAACCCTATCAATTCTTAAAATGTGAAAAATATGAAGTTTGTGTCTCCAAGCTTCTAATTTGGCGCCAAATCTGAGTCGCCGGTGTCCGGCATGGCAACTCGCTCGTAGTTCGTCGAGTGTCGCCAGGTAGGGTGATAGTTGTCTTATTTTAATTAAAATATCCTGTTTCTCGTCAAACTAAACCCGGAATTCTCGAGTTAACTATTAGAAGAAGCCAAAGCAACTTAAGCATTGTCTCTATTTTTGTTACCTGCGAAGAAAAAGGCTATTATCGTGTCGTTTCGGTAGGACAGCTAAGTTTTGACTGCCGCTCGTACTGTGGGCTCAGCCGCCGTATGCAAGGTAGTCAATGACGTGTTAGAATACCAGGCAGCCAGTTAATAGCTAGAATTCTCGGTTTTCATGTGACGTAATCGTATTTCAAAATTAAAAAAATTACCTTTTCTTCTGAGGTTTTAGTTTCATCAGATAAAAGACTCTATAGGAACCTGACGTTTCACAACGCTTTAGCTCTATAGGGTTCTTCCTTTTGTAAGAGAGCACGTTTGAATTTCCAAACTTTTCCGTTGCGCGAAATGAAAATGGCGCCCCAAGAAGGCTGTTGCGTAGGTCGCTTTAGTTTTTTCTAACTAAACAGTGATTACACTAGAAGAAACGTTTATCTCAATGTGTCGGATCTCTAGAGCAATACTTTTTCGTTTCAATAGCAAAACTGATTGACAAATGTTTCTGTTACTTTACGGCCGTCATGTTTGTGCCTCTCAGAAGGGCATTAAAATGGCGTCTCCATACAGAGCTATATAAATTTGGGTGACACACTTCTGCAAATAACACGCGAATGAAAAACAGCAAAGACCTGACTCTTGGAGAGCTTGTTAATATATCAATCATCTGTCGTATCCCAGGTTCTTGACTTTATCCATTGAATGGTTCCGGTTTTTAGTTTTGATCACATGACTGATGAAAACCGAGAATATATGTTTAGGCGAGGAACACAAGCCAAAATAGACAGTGGTCTTAAGTTCTGTTATTGACCGCGTTATTGTTAGAGGTATTTTTTATCCAGGTAGAACGATGTACACCTGGACTCTGTATTTAATATGCTGTAATAAAGGGGTGTTTCAATTTCTCATTTGACAAGGATAATAAAGATGATTGAATATCTCCCTTGATATAATTTCATATTTGGGCCTTTAATTCCTCTGTGGTTATTCCGCAATTTGTTTTTGCTTTTAGAAGATAACAAGACTGTTTTACAGCAAAGTTTGCAACTTTGTTTAATCCAATGAGAAACTAACTAGAATTTTGAGTCTTTTTCTGCAGTTACGTATCACTGAATGAAATCGAACATCAACATTCCTCTTGGCATACCCTGAACATTTGACTAAATGATAATGGCAGGAATTTGACGTCTGCTGTTAAAATTTAGTACGCGCTAAGTGAAAATTGAATCACTTTTATATCTTCTAGATACATAAGCAATACTTGGGATGTAGTGTAAGTTTAAAGTTAGTGATCGAGGGTGCTTGTTTTTTTTTTTCGATCTATTACTAGTTTTTGCTATATTTATGTCACGAGGTAGGGGCGTTTGAATGAACCTAAGGTTATTTAAACACCGTTGTTGTCCCCGGGGATAGGGATGTGCCGAGGGGATGTCGAAGCTTCAAAAAGACTAATACATTATGTTCTAAAGTTCGCAAAGTACCCAAAGTAAATATAAGATGCAGAAAACACTCACTGTCGGTACAGTTTCTAACCATCTAGGTCACACAAACCACACCCGCATCTTCGCGATGGGTACACCTGTACGTGGACCATGTTTGTATGTGGCTACAGTCGAAAAGCGAGGCTTCTCCTCCTTGACAATTGACATTATCCATCCAGATATAACCTGATCCCTGACCGTATGTTGCACCAATAGGAGCGGAGGACGCATTAGAGAAGCCAAGTTGACGGCAAACCACATTTGCATCATTAATATCCCATTCATCATCGCACACTGTGCCCCAGATTCCTTTCAGGTTAACCTCCACACGGCCATAGTTGGCTCCGCCATTTACGAGACGTACAGCAGAGCATTCAACACTGGCGTCTTGGCTGTGAGTGCAGTTGCTGTTTCCCCATCCCTGGTGCGTGCAGTCGGAAAGGTAAGTCTCATCTCCTGTGCATGACACATTATTCATCCAGATTGGACCGGATCCCTGACCATGAGTAGCTCCGCTGAACGCTCGAGAGGCTTGATGGTAGCCAAGCTGCTTGCAAACCACTTTAGCGTCATTTATATCCCAAGCATCATCGCAAACTGTTCCCCACTGACCATCATAGAAGATTTCAACTCTTCCAGTTGTTGACGTATTGCCATTCAGGCGGATACTTCCACTTGTGATGGCTAATGAAAAATATTACGAAGACATACATAAATAAAGTATTCACACATACTTACTTGAAACCCTATTTCTTGTTAACTAAATCGGAGAAGTATCATTTCGCATTTTTGTAGCTGAAAATAGTTCGTTTTTTATTTCTTTTTTTTTTCTTCACATTAAACAAAGAAAAAATGCGATAACATCTTAAGTGAAATAGGTAAAGGAATAAAGAGAAAAATAAAGAAAAATCAAGTAAGAAAGAGAGAAGAAAGCCCTGAACTTGACCTCGCGATATGGTCACGTGATACTGGTCAGTAGATACTTTGATTTGACAGACGTCAATTGAATGTAACATGGCTGTCCAATGTCAAATATGAATGCTGTAGAAACGGTAAAGATTTACACTCTTGAAGCTTTATGATATTCAAAACACACAAAATTAAACAGCATCTCATCTGCCTGTTGACGACATTTCTTACTGAAGGTCATTTTTAAAACAAAAATCTGTTAATATGTTATGTTATAATCCATCAAATATTTTTGCTTGCGCGCGATTGGTCTAAACACGTCACCGTGATCGAATATTCCCCAGCTAAAACAGGGTAATATCCGAGAATATTCCCCAATTTTAAAAACTGGGCACGTTGCGCAAAAGATTTGAAGGATAATAATCACAGTAGCCTCCATCTGGGGCCAAAATATGCTTGGATATTTGTCCTTGGACATTATCTGCTCCTAGAAGGTCGTAGTTACGCTCTCGGAAAACTGTTCGCTTCTCGGAACAGATAATGTCCGCGGACAAATATCCTAGCATATTTTCGCGCCAAACGGAGGCTATTGTTTATTTACCATGGCACGTCCATACATCTACCCCGTATCTTAAACCTATAGTATGAATTGCACCTGTGAAACCTGTCTTAACCCCCTTTATCGAGCTCTGAGCAAACATTTAAATTGTTTAGATAAAACATTACTAAGCTCTGTAGCAGATTTATCACTGAAATTCTATTTATCGATATCAAGTCCTGCTGCAGCGTATCCCCGATATTCTGTTTATAGACCTTGCCTTCCTCTTTCACTTATGGGCAGGGTAACAAATTTATAACATGGGTTTTTTGATATGTACAGTACCTTGGTAGCGAGCAAGGATTCCATCTGCAGTGTTGGATGCACCAGACTGAAATCTCACGTATAGTTTATTAGTTGAGCTTACCACTGGTGCGGGCAAAGGAGTCAAAGGTGAATAATTCAGCGAAGCATTGCTGAATTTGGCAATCAGAGGAGAGGACGATGATCCGCCATCGAACACAAGTAGGTAATCATTAGAATCCCAGAGGTGAAAACGAAGGAATTCTAGTTGAAGCATTGTATTTGCAGATATATTCCAATTGCACTCCATGTTGTTACTGTAACGTGAATAATCACCCGTCTGGATAATTCCGTCTGTTTTACTTTGGTACACCAATAGATTTGCACAGGAGCTGGTTGCCATGACCACTGGCGCTGTTAGATAAACAATGCATAGAACAAGTAATTTAAAATACCTATCAACTAAAAAAAACAAAACGAAAACAGCAGTAATGTTCACAATGCCATGAAGCGCAGGTTTACGACTTCATAACGCTATTACTATTAAGACGTCAAAAGCTATAGAGCGTAACTGATCTTAACTCTAGATTAAGCACGACGTAACGTCAATGGGCAAACGGCAAAAATCAAACTGTTGCCCTCTGTCTTCAGCTGTTTGTAGAGAAGAGTGAAAATATTTGTAGTTGTGGTGAATAGTAGCAGACATTTTTCTTTTTGTGTGGTTCATTTAAGGATTACTAGAAAAGAAAAAAACAATCAGTGGTAATCTTTGCCGTTTGCCATCTGTCGTAAACGTCATGCTTAAGCTCTTTAATTAAAAAATTCATCATAGTTCATAGTTTGGAAGTTGAAGCGAGGCACGATCTCGTTTAATCAAAATTACTTCTGGAAAGTTGACACTTGCCACGGACCTTTTTTCAATTGTTTTGTTTTAATTTTCATGCAGGGACCGCGCAGAGGAGGGGCACTTTTTTGCAAGAATAAACAAAAATTAAATAAAAAAATAAACAAAAAATAATTTAACAAATGCAACGGAGTGAAAAATAGCAAAAAATCGTTAATTCGAAAGTGACCAGAGTTACTGGCAAAGACAAACGCGCAGATAAATAGACAGAATGAAACATTAGTCGTTACAATTGTAAAATATTTTTTCGCTTCAAACCTAGCAGAGGTAAACGTCCTTTAAATAGCTTTTTCCGGCGGACCTCTCAGGAAAACGCGTTGTTTCGTAATTGGTCAAACTCGATCCAAAGTAATAACTGGGTTTAGTTTATAAAGCGATTCTCAAACAAATTGTTTATTAGTTTCAACCTTGATTTTTGGAAGATCATGAAGTTATTGTTTCTCTTGTTATTGTGCGTCCTGATTTTAGCTTTATCAGCGCGAAGTCCGTCTTTTGGTGTCAGACTTCACGGCTCGTCGAGTTATTTCCAGTTACTTTTTCATGTGGTCTAATAATGTTTCATTTACATTTTTTAAAAGAGCCTCCACCCAAAAGAATGTGCGAAACAATCAACTTCACTAGTGAAGTAGAAGCCACAATATCAGCCTCCTCCAATCCAGCGACAAGCTGATCAGTCGACAGCCAGCGAAGCTGTAGAGATCAATATAACGGAACCATTCCAACCTGCGGATTTCAACTTTCCAAAAAAGCATTGGGGCAAACAGATTCGCGCATCTCAATCCAAGTGGTTTTCGGAATTTCCCTGGCTACACTATAATGACCAAAACGATTCTGTGTTGTGTTTCATTTGCATGCAACAAAATGTAAAATCAAATCTTCGAGCTGCCAGAAGTAAAGAAGTCTGCTTTATTTCTAAAGAGTTTTCAAACTGGAAAAAGGCGTTGCCGCGATTCAAGGAGCATCAAGCGTCTGAATGCCACAAAATAGTCATTGACCATGAAACATTGGGCATTTGATTTTTTTCCAGCATTTGTCCTGTTCCACAGCATTTCACGCGATTTTACAGATGAAACTTTCACTCAGGGCGTTTCTATAACACTGAGAAACTAAAACACTGCAAATGTTTTTATTTCTCAAGTATAGCTGTATACGCACATTTACCCTAAGCTGAACTAAACTGAGACGATAAAAACGACTCTTCCTGTAAGAGCCAATCATATCATTTTCCACACATTCCTGGTAAAGTCACATGATCTCTGACGTGATTATCAATATTAACACACAGACATCTCTCTCTGCGAATTTTTTTTCCCGGGGAGAGGTGGCTATGACACAGGCTATGTATTTAAACATAATATTTCAGTCTACATCTTTATATTATAATTTGGAGGTAAGATTGGACTTCTCCAGTTCTTAGTGAGTTATTATGGAAGCTCTACACACCTACACAGTCACCATTTTCTTCCAGATACCCAACATCACATGGACATGAGTAAGAACCATCACTGTTTACACACGTGGACTTTACTGGACAATCGTAAGAGAAGTCATCACATTCATCGTAATCTGTATCAAAAGAGAGGTTATAAATGAGGAAAGAAATAGTCCCTTCCTAATTCAGGCGAGCATCAACAAGCACTTAAAAATATGTCTAGTACAACCTGGGTGCCGAAAACTGAAAGAGCACGAGATAGGATTCGTGGTTTTTAGAACAATAGGTTGATGGCCTGAGCCCATATCATAATCGATAATCTTCATCTTTCTATGCAAGTAACAAATAAAACCAAAGATTAACCGTAAGTTGCAACCGTACCAGCTTAATCGAGCTGTTTTCGTTTTTGACATTGATTTTGTATCAGAGTTGCATTTTGCAATTAACAAATTGACGTCAGGTTTTCATGTGATTGTCTTGTTATTGATCACGAATTTCGTCGTGACATTGTCAAAGTAGCTGTGGATCCACGAGGCGATAGCCTAGTGGATCTACAGACTACTTCGACAATGTTATGACGAAATTCATTGCCAATAACAGAGACAGACGCACTAAAAACTGACATCAATTTGTTTTTTACGATATCAAGTGGTCAAGTTGTCCTCTCTCGTTCGCTGACGCTTCGCATAGATCATAAATTCACGTGTCTGTCCGCTTATTGACAATAAAAGTTAGCCAATGATCGCGCGAAAATTTCTGCAGTTGTCGTAAAAGGGGCTACTGATGTATCTATCTATTCAGAAGAGTGGGCTGTACAATTTTTAAAAAAGAATGAAGCATTTTACTCCTAAGAAAACTGATGAAAGTTACGGAATGGAAAATAAACATGCTGTAATTGCACTCCCTCCTTCTCCCCTCGCAACAGACCTTAGAAACGTTTGCATTTCAGACTACGAAGAGATAATTTCAAATTTAGTCTAAAGGACGTACATTTTCCTGAAACTGAGTTTTGGTTCACAAATTTTGGGCTGCCTTCCTGTCAGGGGTTATAAAGGATAGCGAAAGGAGATTGCATAAATCACTGAGGCACCGGATGAAGTATTCACAACAGCTACCACTGCAGGATGTGCGAAGTTACGAAGTAATGATTAAATATTATGTTTTCGTCATTCATATTGATTGAAGGCTTTAGCGACAGTTTTAAACACGCATCACTTATCTATTAACCTGTACCTTTCTTGCAGGTAAATCTGTGACAGTCGGTACAATTGATATCATTCCATTTATAGTTATGATCTTGAAGCAAACCAAGAGTATGAACACAATCCTGATTGCGTAAGTTGTTTGGTTGATTTTTCGCCCAGTAATTGAAGTCCACAGGTGTTCCGTCACTCCACACAAAAGTCCCTTCTCTGTTGATGTCAGACAGGCCCAACCAAGAGTGTTCACCATCGTGTAAACTTTGAACGTACACATTCTCTTCCTGGCTGTGGATGCTGGGAAGATTAGCTCCAAGTGTGGCACATGTTCCGTGGCCACCACTCCACGAATCACATGAAGATACTTTGCGGTAGCAATATCCCTCAAAATATGTCCAGTTATCCTGGCAAATGTCTATTTAAAACAAAGAGGGCAAATTATTCATTACTAGTCTTGTTAATCAATTCATCTGTTACGTTTTATTTGCTACTATGCTTATGACCTTTATTCGCCTTAGGAAGTCCTCATTTTAGAAATGACACAATTATTTCTGAACAGCAGCCATCTTTGATACGCCATCTTGTATTTGATGGTTCTTACAAACATTAAAACCCTTGACCACCAAAATTGGTTTCAAATAAGTCAAACTTCTGAGGAAAGCTATATATTTCTGAAGAAAGCTAGGGCGAATAATTTAGAATTGTCTTCATAAAAAATGGAAAATTAGTCTATGAAAAGCACGCCTGTTGAAATGTAATCACCATGGAAATAAGTCTGGTTAGGTTTCAGTATAGGATGCCAAAAGCTGCACAACTACAGCTATGTGCCAAGTGAGAGCCTAAAGCCGTTTTCTTAACAAAAGAGTAAATGTCTGCATACCTGATAATACTGCATATGATACAGTTATTGGATCAAAGCGTTGAACAAACAGTTGTTTCGCACATATTCGAAAGTGGGAGCTGTTGATAAACTTTAAAGGAGAGAAAGCGAAGGAAGAAACAATAAGGTACTGGAAAGAAACATTTATCGTTTTAAAACAATAAAACAACAGCTACTCCATTAATCTTGACAAATTGAAATGTATGTAATATACTATAATTTCATTCAAAATCATTGTAGGTTTTGACAAATCAAGTTGATTGTAAATACCTCAGGTAATAAACAATTCACTTGATATATATTAAAAGTTAACTTCTCACTACGAGGGCAAATGAGATAAGGGATTAGTGTGTTTGCAAGTAGGAAAGCTTTTGTTGTTTATGTTGAAGGAAACACACTTAGCTAAGCCTATTAATAAGAAGCAGCTATAGCCTTGAAAAATAATAAATCTCTATTGTACCTCGATCCAGCTTACGATTCCATTACACTCTGCGGCTGTATTTCCTCCACTAGTAGAATGTTTGGCAGTTAACAGTACTGTTGGTGGCTTGTTGTAGCTGCGCACGAAGCTGACATCCTACAAGCATAAAACCATGTAAAATGTGAGCGGAATTAACCTCTAGCTTCTATTCATACGACGAACTAATTAAATTAACGTTATTATTATAAACCTATTTTATAATAATGCCTTTTGATAATGAACGTTAAGAAAAGGGCCTGTTTTGGCATGTACTAATCCACACGGAAACGAATTTAATTAGAGCGAAATGACTCGAATTGTTTTCTTTTGTGTGCAGCCATCTCCTCATACTTAAAAGTCTAAGAATTGTTTTTGTCACACTCTATAGACCAGCCTTATTCATAAATGGCTGCCAATTTAAAAATTATTTTGTATGCATTAAAAGTAGCTCAGCTAACCTCGTTTAATATTAAATATTCTTTGTAATCATCAACTCAGCAACACGGTTAGTTGGGATAAAGTGAATACTTGCAAAAAAATTTTTAACAGTTGCATGGCAGCCATTTCTGAATAACAATTTAGGAAAATACAACAAAAACTTCCAACCCCCTTGCTCCTCGTCTAGGTCACTTACCTGGCAGAAGGCGAAGTTATATCTTTTTGAAGGTAATGCATTATTTGGAAAGCTGACGCTGCGGTGTTCTTTAAACAGTGGCCTATGAAGCGATTCAAACGCAAGCCAGTTCTGGAACAGAAATGAAACTTCAGAATGCGGTACTTGTCAGAGTATCATCATATCAGGAAACAAATCTTTAACCCTGTTTAGACCGTTTTTAATACCCTTTACCGATTGGGCCGCGGGGAGCTACGTCACTTTCAAAATGTCTAAGCAATAACATTGAAAACCAGAAAGACCAGAAAGATTGACACTATTATTCTAAGGTCATTTTAACAAAAAGAGGTAAGACTCCTGGTTCAGTGTCAGTTTAGTTCATATTTGGAGGATTTCACTGTATCGGCTAAACTAGATTACATCAGTGATAGGTGTCAAATGTACCACTGAGATGTCGTCATGAACCCCTGCAAAGTTTTGAAGCTCCCGAAGACAAATCTTAAAGGAATTCGCAGACACGTCCTCGAGCCATAAACTACTAGCGTCATGCTTGAGACTTGACCTGAAGTGTTGAGCTGTTGCTAGAATCGTCGGCGTGTTGGAAAATCTCCCCTAAAAATATCAAGAAACACAGATTTAAATTGATTATTGCCCAAATCCAAAATTAAAATTGCCTATCTTTCTGAGGTTTTAGTTACGTCATAGATAAGACCCTTAAGACATTGACGTTTCATAGCGTTTAATAAAAGGGGGTAAGTTTCTCAAGAAACTGTGGTGTTGCGTCGGTGGGGAGTATTACAAGATTCGTTTCGACGAAGGGCTAAAGCTCGAAACGCCAGCTTTCAAAACTCTTTACAATGGCCAATTCACATCTCAACGCAAATTTCCAACCTTTTAGTCTGCTTGGCATTTAAATGGATCCCCGAAAAGGCTGTCGAGCAGGCCAAAAGATGAGCTACCTCAAAAAGTTTGGGTAGCTGAACTTTTTTAGTACTCTCTAGAACTCCAGAGTAATAATTTTCGTTTCAATACCAAAACTCAGTGACAGATGTATCTGTCACTTTACAGCCACCATGCTGGTACGCTTTAATGAGGATGAACATGGCATGAAAACCAGCATTCGTACGGGTATCATAAATCTCTTTGATTTATTTCAGACTATAACACTAGTAATGATCAAAATAATCAACTTACGTTTGGAAGAGTGACGGTCTGACAGCTGGTCCCAGTCCACCACCTGGAGAACTTTTCTTCCCCTGCTACACCCCCCGACGGTGCACCTTGATAGGCAACCCAATCAACTGTGGCAAAGCTGTCTGAAGGGTAGTCATTCCTTCCAGCTCGAGTAACACAGGCTGTAAACTGTGTGCTGTTAACGCTTTCGACCCATGGTGTTGTAGCCTCGTGCACCAAGGATGAATCAGAGTAATTCACGTGGTTAACAGTAAGTTGTACGTAAATTTTCTTATGAGGATAAAATATGTATGGTTCAAACTTGATGATTTCACACTGATCCTCTGCCCAAGAAGGACGGTTCGGAAACTTATGTCTTCCTTTCTGAAGCGGAAAACCTGCAAATGGACAAAAATAATGAATACAGATTTTTTCATTCTTCTTTGCGTTTGTTTTGATATTCCAGGCACGTTATGCCTGGAAACCAGGAGCACGAACAGAACAACGTTGTTACATGGAACTGTTCCGTAACATTATCTGTTACGAAAATGAATCCTGCGTTATCTTCATTATCATTTCTTTGTGTTTGAACCAAAGACACCGACATTTGGTAAACTTGCTAACTTTTAGATGCTCTTTTAGGTAACACGCTCAGTTTTTGAATCGATTTTAAATATTCGAACTCAGTCCTTTGCTCGAGTAAAACATGGCTTTGCAAGGTACAGCATTAGGCCTGGAATAATCCTCCCCAGTTTAATTGTAAAGTAAGTCCGGCTGTACGGAGCTTAGAACTGGTAAAAATAAATAAGAATGAGAAGAGTATATTGGATTTATTCGGATATCTTGAGAGTCAGTTCACCAGAGCGCATATCAACAGAGGAAATATACAGGAGGATTTGAGTTCCCCAGGTCGGTAAGGGGGTGAATAGGAGCAGATAGCGATGCATTGTCCTGGTATGGGAATGTAGCTTTGTGACGTTTGTACCTGGCTTCCATTGGGTGGGCGAAGAGTTAGAAGACCAAGAACAATATCTGGCAGAGAATGGTTGAAAGGAAACGAATATCGACAAGCTCATGGAACTTTAGGAAAATTTTCGTCGAATGGTTGTCTACCAATGCGAGTGGCGAGGAATCCGGCTGAAGCTATACTGTGCCAATGGTAGAAGAGACGATGGGGACAAAATGTTATGAAATTTTCCCGTTTTCGAGCTCATTGCTGAAGCGTATACCAAGTTGCGAGAAAAAAGCCCTCCCTGTTCATTTAATAAAATACCTGTACAACTTCCAGGGTGATAGTTGGTGTAATTTCCGCGTGTTCTACAGATTTCCTGTTTTAGCAAGCACACATTTTTGAAGGTGCGTCCATTGGAAGCACAGACCTGTTCTTCGTATGATGGGCAGCTGCTTTCGCAAACACAAGAAACCTGGCTTGGAGACGAGGCGACACAGTGGCTGTGGTACTTGCAAATTGTGTTTGTGCAGGGGTCAAGGTCTAGAGTTATTAAAAGATAGAAAAGAAAATGAAAAGTAAATTGAATGACTGATTTGAAAAGAGAAGATATTTCTTTACAAACAATGTCTTTGTCGTTAAAATTTTCAGGTTACGGCACAAAAAAAGTGTTTTTTGAGCAGTCAATAGCTCTGTGCTTGACAAACCAATAACAATGATTGACGTCATCAATCTCTCCGCTATAGGAATTTGATTGCTTCATGAAATAAAACTACTTCCATAATTACCTCCAATGACTAAGTAGTTCACAATTACATTGCTTCTCTGACCATCGTAGCCTGCGTTATCTCTGATGCACACTCTAAGGTAGGCGTTCTTCACTTCCTTTAGTATCAATAAAAAAATAAACCACCGAGAAACTGAATTTGTTTCTCACAATGAGAAGAGAATTGCCTCAAGATCATGTTGGATAAAAGAAAATAAAAGAGAAAGTAACATTGGTTGTACCTTCTCCTCTTCGAAAGTATACTACACCGAACCCAATGGTCTTAACTTGTTTCAAATAGACTTGAAAAGTTTATGCACAATACAAGAAAAAGAAGGTCTATACCCCCCGGGTGGGGGGTACTTAACAAATTTTAATACGGGGAGGCTCCGCTCTGAGGTCCAACCTCTTACCCTTTTATATACCATTTTGGCAGAAAAGGTACCCCTTTTATACACCTTTTATTGAAGAAAGGTACCCTTTCGTATACCTAATTTAGGAAGTCTTGTTCTCATTTTCATGTAATCCTAAATAAACCGATACAGCAATAAGGGGCGTCTATTCGAAATATTGTAATTAAAGGCCCTCTTAAATACCTAAATCGCCGATTTCCCGACCCTTTTATATACCTCAACTTGTGAAATCCCTACCCTTTTATATACCTGAAGCCTGAAAAAGGTACCGCTTTCAGGCGGAGCCTCCTCGTTTAGGGCACTATAGGGAGTACCCCCCGGGCTATACTTAGGACGAATGAACCTGCTTTTACCTCAACCTCAAAACTTGTGTCTTACTTAATGTTGAGCTTTACCTAACATATGCAAAGTAATTAGTCTAAGAAAAGATAACATAGGTAATTAAGTAGGTAAACCGGCAAGCCAGTAATTAGGTATACTAAGCTAGAAATAAAAATATCTTTAAAAAGTATCTACACCGTCTTAGTTCCGCAGCATTTTCGTTATGAGTTGTTGCTGTTGATCAAACAAAATAATACACCAAATTTTACTTATCATTGTGATTGGACATGGTGAAGCGATACGAAAAATAAAAATTTACCTCCACCCAACTGCTCAAAGGGTCTTTCACTGGACATGTGATGTTGCCATTGTTACTGGCCCCCATAAGAACAGATGTAAGTACCACAGGTGGTGCGAAAAACGGGCGTGTAAAGTTGACGATCTGCAAAAAAAGGTTGAAGACTTCTTTGTGGGTGAAAATGAATCCACTCCAATTTCAGTAAAAACGCCAATTTAATAAATGTTAAAAAGATCTTCAATGGACCTTCTTTTCTGTCAGGGGCTGATCTTCGGCCACAGACCACACTAGTCACCGATGATCTTTTATCAGTAGTTCAAAAACTCATTTATTATTCATGAGCCCATTGACCTATCAAGTTGTTGATAATACATCACGTGCAGTGACTCTATATTAATAAATCTCATCCTTATTAGTATGCGGTGTTTTATCAGATATAAAGACACTGCACGTGACTTATGAATAATTAATTATCAACACGCAACTGACACAACAATTGGTCGGTGCATATTTAATGTTGTTTCAGCTAATTTCACACACAGTAAATTTACCTTTCACCATTCTCTTTGCACAGTTCTTCGACAAATTTTATCAGCCAAAAGTTCAGTGATTCAGCCATTATATTAGCCATATCAGTGTCCAAGCGTTGCACTTTAGACTTGTCAGTTGTGAAGGAGCAAGGCTCGATTGCTGAATTTTTGTTTTTCCTACCATTCTGTCATTCCAGAAAAATTTTCACTGACCATTTTGTCACTGCACGTGTTGACTTTGGGATTAAATTCCTCTCTTCCTCGGCATTTTTAGGTTTCCGAAAAGCTCTGGAACAGGACGTCATGTCCTCTTCGGTTGGTAGAAGAAAAGTTCAAAACACGTGTGAAATTTGATTTTCTTGCATACTAATTTATACCTAAAATGTTTTTCTCGTATGCTAATATTCACCTCTCACAATTTGAACCATTGTTTCGAGTCCAGAGGGACACGCTCTTTGTGGAATGTTTTTGAAGCCGTTCAAAAAACTCGAAGCACGTGTTTTATCGGGTCTAAAAACACTCCTGCTCGTTTTTTAAACATTACCAAACACATCTCCAGCATTTTATGATCGCTATTTAATAAATGGATATCAGGAAATCAATTGGTCTACAAGAAGGTATGAACTTGTACCTTGCAGAGGGAATAGTTGTTTCCTGCAGTTGGTACCTCGTTTTTTGAAAACAAGACCTCTGAAGACTCTTTGGCTTCCCACGATGATGGATACTGCTCATATGCCATCCAGGTCTAGGAAACAGGATCAAGAAATCAAATGATTAACTTCACTACAATTACAGTTTATTCAGTATTAAAGAAATTGTTCGTTCGTTCGTAACGATTAAATATTGTATTCAGTTGGTCAGATATGTAGAAATGGATAGTACAATAAAAAATTAGCGAGAGTGGGAAATAACAAGAAAGCGTCCCGTACCACACCAATATTGCTGTGAGGTCCATCAAATGTCCTTGATTCTCGCAAACAAACTTTAAGGTGACTCCTGGAAACGTTTTCTATCCAAACACACATAGCGTCCTGCTTTTGGTTTGGTATACCATGCTTGACAGTCACTTGAACTTTAGGCACCGATGAGAAGGCCTTGAAAGTAAAGTATGTTAAATAATTTGCTCGGATAATTTCTTATTGAAAATAGGCTCCCTATTTGATTCATTTATTTAGATCACCATCCGTCCTCTTCCTCTTCTCAGCCTGTCTTGGATCAACTGCCAGGTATAACAGGATATACAACTTACGTTGATAATTTTCTATTATAACCACAGTTATATGATGTAACATAAACCAAAGTGTATTGGGCATAGTGTATACGGGAAAGGAGTTAATTAAAAATGATTGTAGAAAAATGTTCTCATGAAAAGCAGAATAAATCACACAAGGTGAGGGGTAAAACACCAGCTTCTTGAATTGTACGCGAAAGACAAATTTCAATTATTTACATTACACTTATATTCCCTTTAAATTATATGATAGGGGCAACTGATAGACTCTTGATTGAATCATACCTGGGGAAATGCAACCTGCTTGCATTTTGTTCCTGTTGTAAATAAACCAAATGAAGCTTCGCCATGACGAACGCCTGACTGGGAACCTTGGAATCCAAACCAATCAATGGTGGTGTTAACTTTAAAGCCCCCACCACCTTGAACAAGACAGGCCTTGAAACCACTTGTTGTCACATCTTCCACCCAAAGAAAAGCTGAATCATGGACTTTGGATGACTCATTTCCATGATTAATTGAAGCAAATACTCGCACGGGAGTCCCACTGGAGAAATTGCTGCTAAATGACACCGGTTCGCAATGAAAGCCGTCAGCTCCAATTTGTTGAATGTCGAGCTTTCCTCTCTCTACTCCTAGTGAAAAGTAAATTTCAAAGAAATTTCAGTGCAATGTATCTAACCAAGCTAAGGGACCTATTACTTAAACCACCACCAATTAAAATAAAGTACTATATTGTTTTAACTAGATGGCATGCAGAATTCACGACTCTGACTTGCATTCAGTTTGTTTCGTAAAAGTTAGCCATGCAGTGATACAAACAACTGTCTACATGCTAAACCCCATGGTTACAGCTAATGAAAGTATTTATTTCATACAACGAGTTTAAATTCATTTAAAGATATGTTCTTATGCGTCACGGTTTATTTTACATAGCGAAGTCTCCTTGTGGAAACCATTAGATGCCATTTTCATGCCGTTACGACTAATGCAAAGATACGGAATTACCTTTAACTCCCTCAAACGTTGAGTAAATCTAGCCAGATGAAAAAGACCCTTATTTGGTTGAAAATACCAAAGCATCAGCAATGCCGTGCATATGACATGTTGAAGCTGAAGACCTGTTTGTTAACTCTTTAAATATCATCACAGAAAAAGTCGGGCAAAGCTATTACCTCCGTAGATACAATTTCTGTCATGTGCATTTAATGGTTTATCGATACCCCTCTTTGCAGGAGATTAAATAAGACAAAGTGCGCCTTCACTAAGTCGATTTACTATCAGAATTGTACACTAACCTTAGCTCTTTGATTACTGAAAGACTTTAAAAAGTAGACGCTGTTAACAGATTATTTCGTACAGAATATCCGACTTAATCTTTATAGCCAGTCTAATTTAAGCAAGCGGTGGTACTTAAACAAAGGCGGACAACGACTTGTTCATATAAGATGACCTCGATTGTTTAAATTCTCATCATTGACCTTTTCTCCAAATTATTTCCTCTTCCCCAATCTTGTCATAAAGGTACATAGAACATCTTGGCTTTTCTTGTCTCTCAGTTATTCTTCTGATATACTGGAATCCGAACTAAACTGAACGTCCTCAAAGCATGTGAAAATGCATTTGGTTTCCTAAATTTGTTGCTTTTCAAGCATCGAATTGCAAATTTAGATAGCACGTGCAGTAACTTCTTGATCCCAAATACCATCACAAGAGATAGAAAGGGAGTACAGACACTTAGTTCAACAAATTCGACAGACAGACAAACGTTTTAAAAATTGTTATTTCATTTGATTGACATAGTCAGATGCAAATCATACTACTACATCATTCGAACAGTGATCACACAACACCTTCAAAAATTAATTGTTCCGAAACTGAAAGAAGTTAGCAGTGATAACAATTGGCAAATTAAGACTGTAAATTGTTTGCGTGTTTCTTTCGATCTCGCTCCAAAGCAAAAAGTTATGGCAAAAGAGGTGCTACTCCTTTTCTTTAAGTGAAAAAAAGAATTAAAAAGGACATTTATCTTACCTTCGACACCACTGAGCATCAGGCAACAAACCAAGAGAAACACGTTCTTCCTCGCAGAAAACATTTTGGTTTGATGTTCACTGCATAGTGATTACTACTCCTTAGAGTGACGAATCTAACATGCAGCAGGTAACCTTGGTACACTTATAGTGGTAGAAATTAAATACGATAGAAGGATATCAAATTAACGAACGACCTCAAACACCTGCTTGCGCTGCACGTACAAGGAAATCATATTGCTAAGTGTTTCGGGGAAAAATGGAACTAAATTACAGGGCATCTGACAGGATGCGGTAGTTGGGATCCGCATAATTCGCCTACTTCCGCATCCTCCTTATTACATGACAGGAAAACGGAACATTTCAAGGCGCATGCATGACGAGTAACAGCCATTCTTCTGCCATTGCTGATCACATGACCTAGACAGGCCACAGGATTAAATGGATCAATTTGACATTTTAGCCACTGGACAGTCTGATATACACTGTAAAATTAAGGAAACCTTGTTGATTCGCGATTTAAAACCAGCACTTAATGAAAATGTTGGCAGTGAAAAACTTCTTCTCTACTAACCATTTATATTTTTCCAGCAGATTTAACTAGGTCTGTTTATTTTCATTGTCATTACTTTTCTTATTTGGTTTTAGTCTTCGTGTTTAAATTTAATTGTAGTTTTGGTAACCGTTACTTCTGAAGATGTATGTTGGAGAATACGAAACGTCAAGTTTATAAATGAAAGTTTTTACAACGTGCGTTGTCTCGTTATGTTTATAAGCGCAGTTTGTTTGTTATTTTTACTCAAGTTGAAATGACCGAAGAATAAGAGTGTCTACGATTTGAAGAAGTTATTAACCCAAAAATAGCGACCAAAACACCCCTTTTTGTTCGTTAACAATTTGAAACCTCCAGACGTTCCCTGCATCTTCTGGTGATGGGTCTGGGTTCTTGTTTTCGGACTTCCGGTATTCAGTTTTCCTTGTCCGATTTACTGCCTGGTTACCAAGCTTCGGAAAAAACTGCGTTGAACGAGGACGTACCTGTCCACGAATGGCAGCAAAAGGTCAAACATGTCATGAAGGAGTTAAATTCTTGGTAAGACGTTAACGTGTATTTTATACGTTTGAAAAAGCCAAGGGAACAACTTTACTATTTTTAGAAATTTCCGCATAATCTGGCGTCGTTCTTTCGCATAAAATTGCCGAAAATTTCCGCACAATTTTACATGTTTTCCGCACCCTATCAGATGGCCTGTAAACACATGCACTGCACTTTTTCAAGGTCAAAGAGCGATATGGGTTTTTTTTTGCGGACAAAATTTCGAACGTGAATACATCAATGTTTTGTTAAATAAATTATTGTTATGCGTAATAACACAAATTGGAAAATGACATAAATCAATTTCGTCGGGGATACATCAATTTTGAGTGACATACATCGATGTTGTATAGCTTACATCGCTTTCCTGAATCATTCATGCTTGACCGTATACAACTAAAAGATGTTCGATAAACTAAAAGATGAGGAAGCGGAAATAGAAGTGACCGGAAGTCGGCTGGAAGAAGAGGCCAATATGGCGGACATAGGAGAGGATTAGGGAGTTTAAAATTCTGCATTGTCTAGAGAACGTGAACCACGACGGCGAATTTTTCAAATTTATATTCCGAATTTAACGCTGCGTTCCATGCTCAATTTCGAGATAGTTTTGACAGTGGGAAACAAACTAAATTACTTAAGAGTAACGCGAGGTTCGTAGCTAAAATATTAATTTATTTTTTTGATCCACGTTGTCCTCGGCGTTGCTGTCGTGGTTTCGTAAACTCCCTTAAGTGAGATGCATCCTAACCCCTAAACCCTAAGTGACTGGAAGTCGGCTAGAAGAAGAGGCCAGTATGGCGGAAATAGAAGAGGACTAGGGAGATGCACGGATTTAGCTGCCTAACGATCAACGGATTTTTTATTCCTTTGGTAGACTACTGAAATGGCGCAAAAGGACAAAGGAATACTACGTCTTGCAGCTCGGCTTAATTTTTTTTTAATCACCTTGTATGCTTGTAAACATGGCTGACGAACTGCAAAACACTTCCCAACTCTTTCGCCGTTTTACAATTTCTCCGAACCCGTTGGATGCTTAGATCCCTCGTCCAGGGCCTTACCGTTTCACAGCGTCGGCATGCAGAATCAACTCCCGCATTAGGGGCAACCGGCAGTTCTTTCATAGCAAGTTCCTATGCCACATGCGTCACCCTCGACAAGTTCAGTCCCGAGCAGTGAAAGCAAGACATTATAAGCATCCTCTGATCGAAAGTCCTTCTCTTTCGCCAAAATATAGCGAGAATCAGTACTAGTGAACTCATTAAAAGCGCTTCCTTTCCCGCCATTTTTGAGAGTTGCTCGGATTTGTAATTTTACTTCCGGGTTATTTGTGGCTTAAGATTTCCCAGTAAAAACAGAAGTCATAGTTACCCAGCTAATGTCGGTCTGTAAACAAACACCTAGGAAGAATGTTCAGCTAGTTAATCGTCCAAGTGAAAACACAGCCATTGGCCTCTTCTTCCAGCCGACTTCCGGTCACTTCTGTTTCCGCTTCCTTATCTTTTAGTCTTATCGAACATCTGTTAGTTGTATATGGTAACTCACGAATGATTTGGGAAAGCGATGTAAGCTATGCAGCATCGATGTATGTCACTCAAAATTGATGTATCCCCGACGAAATTGATTTATGTCATTTTCCAATTTGTGTTATTACGCATAACAATAATTTATTTAACAAAACATTGATGTATTCACGTTCGAAATTTTGTCCGCGAAAAACCCCCATAGGTAATAGCAGCGCTTCAGCTTCAAAAGAACCCGATCAATACTTCCTTGTAGATCCTTCGGTAATTAGATAGACTATAACTACGCAAACCGAACAGGTACAAAATCTTTCGAAATAGAAAGAAGACTGCTAGACTATTGTTCAGTATCTATAGCCATACGGTACGATAGCGACTTGTTCATTAAGTGCGCACCCAAGGATCTGACAAGGAAATAACAGCACTTAAGCTCGAACGGAACACTATCCATACTTCCTGGTGAATTTATGAAACAACTACTCGTATCACCGTTAAATATCACGTTAACATATTTCTAACAGCTTTTTTCGTACTCTTGTCCGTTATTCTGGCAGGCATGTAGGGCGGCAACAAAGGTACCCCACTCTTGTCTGTTATGTCCAGCTTCTGAACGGTCCCTCAGGTGTGATGGAGGGGCTTGAGCCTTCTACAGTTCGACACCAGGTGTTCTTGAGTCGCTCTCGTTTCCGCTTCCCCTCTGGTGTCCAGTGAAGGGCTGGCCTGGCTCTCTTCTTATCAGATGTCCAATCCATCTCCATCGCCTTCGCATGATGTCGGTGTTCGTGTAGTCTTGGTTGGAGCTGGCGAGCATATTCGCATGTTTCTTTTAAGGTTTTGGACAGTTTGTTAAGGTCGGTTTTAGTCATCGCTCAGCTCTCTGAGCCGTACAGTAGGGTGGAAAGTACGCAGCTCTCGCTCAGTCTTAGCTTGATCTTGCAGCTTTACTGGGATGACTTCTACAGTTGTGTAGCGTTCTGAGGGCGTTCCTAGCCTTGTGGTTGAGGCGATTCCTGATGTCGCTACCTGCTCCGCCGTCAGTACCTGACAGTGCTGCCGAGGTAGGTGAATTCTACACTTGTCGTGCAAACATGCTGAGACGGGTGGCTTTCTCTTGCATGTGCTGATGAGTGTGTGAGACCAGCGCTAGGTCATTGGCGAAATCCAGATCTTCAAGCCGAGTTGAGAAGAGGGTCCATCTGATGCCCCGTGGTCGGTCCGATGTTGTTTGCCCCAACGCCAACATAGGACATCCTTGTCTAACACCGGTCCTCACACCGAAGCTGGATTCTTTACTTACTCTGCACATAAAGTTGTCGAAGAAACTCTTGATGACAAGGGCGATCTGAGTTTTCCTCCTCCTGACGGACTGCCTTCCAAGGCTAACGAGTTCTATCATGTCTATCTACCCGTGTTTGGAATCGGAGTTTTCGTTCTCCTAGACAGACTGCTTACCAAAGTTGACTAGCTCCATCTACCCGCGTTTGGAGTCAGATCTGTCACTCTCCTAGCGTATGTTGGCCCGCGGCACCCTATTTTCCGTATTATTCGGGTGCAAGCCCCCCTAAGGGAGGACTCCCCTACCCCCCACCCGGGATACGCGCCTCTATGACGTATAGCCACAGCGCGGGGAACTTTGTTGGTGTTCATTTCTTAATGAATAATGTCTCTCAGGGAAATGCTCAATATCCCCATTGGCAATAATATACATTATTTTTTACCATCTATATAAACTACATTTATAAGAAAAGAATAAACAGAATAAGTATAAGTAACACACAGTGTCTACGCCCTGAGAAACTAGGTAAACAGATCACGTTAGTTTCTATTCGGTTCGGGAAAAGGAAATACACTCTGACAATTCAAATTGTACTCTGCTATATTGAGGAGGCAGCGCTTGTGCTGTAGTCCGGGGGGACCTTCACCCTGTCCGTGACTAGCGAGATTTGCCTTGTCTGCCTCCTGCCATCTGGGATCTCTATGTTACGTTTATTTGAAATAGTTCGTTTCTTTCTTTCAGTGGTATGCCTGTAAACTAGCTAAGCATACTACTCGGTACAGCTAAGTGCATGAACACTATAAGAAAACAGTATCTTCCATTTCCGCCAAAAGATTTTCGGAAATTTGTCCGCGGACATTATCTGTTCCAAGAAGCGAACAGTTTCCCGAGAGTGTAGCTCGATGAAAACTGTGAGCTGTGAGAAATAGCAAATACTAGGGTGTCGAAATGTATGAATGTGCGCATTGGAGATAATAAAGTGCTTTATCGATTTCATTTTAAAATGATGTGAGCTATTGAAGGTAATTTTCTTATAATTAATACTTGTCGGACTGTTTTTTTTTTCAGTTTCCCAGAATTGTTCCTACCAAGCAAAGTTTAAAATACATTCAAGAGAAGATAGGTCACCGTCTGTCAAAAGAGGCATGATTTGTCAATACTGTAATCACGTTGCTGGCTTTCTGGCTAAAAGGTCAATGCGACGGGACAATTTTGGAAGTTCTTGGCTATTTTCTGCCACTGACTGCCGGAAGTTTTAACAAATAAACAGGAACTCCGCACTTATTAAACGCGACGGTAATTTTGCATCAAAAATACAACTGCACACGTCATGTTGTATACGCATGGCCGATTTCATATACAAAGAATAACCTCCGTTTGCCGCAAAACATGCTCTATGGATATTTGTCCGCAGAAATTAGAAACTTCCCTCGAACGGGGAAACTCTAGTTGTCACTGACTGGAGCCAGAGTGGCGTTTAACAGAAGATCTAATCTTTTGCCACCTCCCACCTACAGTACTCCGTAGAAGTCTAGCAGAATTCAGTTTTTGGTTTTCTATTACAAGTAGAAAAATGGTTACCTTACATAGTTAATAAAGGGGAAAGGTTATGAAAAAAAAGAGTCATGTTTGTCGGGTTGTCGACTCTCGTTTTGAATGTCAAGAGGAAGGAATTTTAACATAGCTCACTTACCTCACGCATATTGCCTTGAATTTCCTTTTATGCCTCCTATAAACGCTGTAATCGAATAAAGTAAACCCTCGTTTTCTACAAATCGGTTATAGTTGGGCAAATAAGCAATTACATCTCGATTTGTCGAACCCCGTTTTAACAAAACCCTTGGTGTAACGGATGATATTCGCCCCAGTAATAGTAAGATGTGTGCGAAGGACCTAAATATAACAAGAATATTTTGCCAGTCCCTTGGCCCTTTGTTATATGGATGTTCCACTGTATCTAGCTTGCTTGAAGAAAGGCACAGATGCTAAGTGAAAATCCAATTCAAACACTGTATTAGTCAGTGAAACATGATGATGCAAAGGACCGCAAATGAAAATGCTGCCTGTGAACGCAGGATCTGTAAAAGATCAGATCAGCCAAAAAATGAAAGTAACAAACAATGATGCAAGGCTGATACTGCGTAAAAAGCTTAACGGGGCAACGACACGATAGAGTCCAAACTGAAAGCCAACAATTGCAACCGTGGACAGCTGTTTCGACCTTGTTGTCTTGTTGGGTCTCATCAGCACGGTGTAGCACCATCTTAGTGAGTCAGTATGGATGTCAGTCGACCAGCTGATCATTTCATAGCAAGTCATCAGCACGGTGTAGCACCATCTTAGTGAGTCAGTCGACCAGCTGATCATTTCATAGCTTGCTACACCGCGCTGATGAGACCCAACAAGGTCGAAACAGCTGTCCACGGTTGCAATTGTTGATTTTCAGTTTGGACTCTATCGCGTCGTTGCCCGTTAAGCTTTTTACGCAGTATCAGCCTTGCATCATTGTTTGTTACTTTCTATTTTTGGCTGATCTGATCTTTTACAGGCAGGCATTTGCGTTTGCGGTCCTTTGCATCATCATGTTTCACTGTCTAGTATTTTTTGGGGCCGTAGGTCTTTTCAGATCCGATATGCTGCTCATTTTTTACATGGTTTGGCCATGATTTTCCTGCGGGACAGTTTTTGTCTGTCCGCAGTTACCTTATCGCGGCAACGACACGATATTCTGGATTTTTCCAATTGTCCCTTGTCACGCGTTTTGCATGTGACATTGGCCAATTGGCAAGGATTTGGATTTGAGTTTCATCTGAGGTCATCACCATCTTAGTGAGTATATGGATGTCAGTCGACCAGCTGATACTTCATAGCTTGCTACACCGTGCTGATGAGACCCAACAAGGTCGAAACAGCTGTCCACGGTTGCAATTGTTGGCTTTCAGTTTGGACTCTATCATGTCGTTGCCCCGTTAAGCTTTTTACGCAGTATCAGCCTTGCATCATTGTTTGTTACTGTATTAGTGTAAGTAACTTATATCAGTGTATTTGTGTGAATAAATAAAGTGTATGATGTTTCAAAAAAAAAAAGTGACAATCCAATATGAGAGTCGCACAGGGGTATTCTCGTGATGCATGGTTAGCTGATTTGATTCTCCGTGAAACGTGAAATTATTCTTCGGAAAAAAATTAACGCCCGGGCGGAGTGTGGGGGTATTCAGCGGACATGGTTTTATAAGACAAATACGTTGTGTAAGCGTACACGGAAAATTAAAGCACATTTCACCAACCTCTTTCCCAGGGTCCTCTCTCTACTTCTCGAAGTAGAGAGAGGACCCTGAGAAAGAGGTTGACATTTCACATGCGTAACAAGACACACTTTTCCCGCGTAAAAGGTAAATACCTAATTCGTACTAATTTTCGCGAGGCTTTAATTTCGCGATTTTCGCGATTTGTAAAAAATCGCGAAATTAAAGACTCACTAAAATTAGGATACGCGACAATTAAACACGCGAAATTTAATACACTTCTATAATTGCTTTAATCAATGAATAACTGCGTTTACAGCTACATGATAATTGTCATCAGTCTATTTATCTTCTACTTCAGCACTTTCTTCATCCAAATCACTGATTTCTTCTTCTTGTACATGTAGCTCTTTTAAAACATCTTTTGTGCAGTCATTGATTTGCAGTATTTGCTTGATTTGTTTGATTATAAACTCTATTTCTGTTACCTAATTGCAAATCATTATGGTAAATCAATCGTTATGTAAGTGATCATTCAATAAAAGACGGTTTCTTAAGTCTGTCTTTTCTCAATTTTCGCGAAATTAAATGCTGTAAATTTATCATTTTTCGCAAAATCGCGAAAACTAATGCTCGAGAAATATTGGTGTTCCAAATTCGCGAAATTATTTAAGTGCCCGCGAAAATTAGTACGAATGAGGTACAGTGGAACCCCGCTATAACGAAGTGTTACGGTACGGAAAAAAATGCTCGTTATAGCGGGGTCTTCGTTATAGCGAAGACCCCGTTATAACGAAATATGTGGTTAACAACAAAAATATTCGTTATAGCGGTCAAAGTTTCCCTATTTTGACCAATAGGAGTCGTGTTTGGCTTATCAACCATTTGTATCATGATGTCGCTTTTACTGACTGCGAGCGACAGGACAAAATATTCGTTATAGTGGGGTTAATTGTGCGTTGGGACCGTCAAAATCAATTCGTTATAGCAAGGGTCGTTATAACGGGGTTTGTTTCCACATATTCTACTGTAATTCTGCCGGGCTTTCAAATGTTGTTCGTTAAAACGGGGTCTTCGTTATAGCGGGGTTCGTTATAGCGGGGTGCCACTGTATGGTGGACAAAGAGGACGAGGAGTATCTCCGTCTGCATTTGCAAGATTATAGAAAGGAAAATGGCTATGTTTTTGGTTTTTTCGAGGGTGATCTTAAAGAATTTCTGGAAGAATATATGTCTTCGAATTCAAGCTGCTTTGTACTGTCAGAGCGCCATAGCAAGGAAGATAATCATAAGCAGTATTCGTCAACAGGTACAGTATGCATGTATTTCATGATATCCATAAAAGACACAGTCCACACTCTATTAAGAGGCCACCCTCTTGAGAGTAGCTGCTTAATAGAGGTTGCTTGCTTTATGGGTTTTCTCAGGATATCTTTTCGTTTTTTACCAATGGGCTAATTTCTTGGTGAACTTACGTAAACGTGTGCTTTAAAGTTTTTATCGGTCGCCTTTTTCATTTCGGACTCTTATCTGTCAGCGCCTTGTCCAAAACATATTAAGAAAGCCTAACTACGCTTGATAAGTTTTGTATGGCCTCTTAGAAAAGCCTTTTATAAGACGAAACAAAACCCCCATGAGGACGATCAGAAAGCTTGTCGCGTCTGCTTACTAGAGGTTGCTGTTCAATAGGGGATTTTGTTTGCAGTATGTTACTGACAATAACTACAGCAGTTTGATAAATGGTTGTTTTTGCTAAGTCGCCCTTCATGGGGTCATGGGTCAATTGACCTTAGGAGAAAATCATGTGCACGACTGTATTTTTAGACCTATCATTCACAGAAAAGAAGACGTATTATAATTAATGGAAGAGCTCCAGTTTTTGTTAAACATTATTCATTTGAAATAGCGCCGCCGGTGTGGGAGGACAAGAGGGGAAATGTACCCATCCATTTTGGGGGTCGCCCAATTCAGATTCTTGCATCACAGACGTGGCATTGCCTGCATTGACCCCTAAAAGTAAGTGACGAGTATTACTAATCATAATTTGCTCACATACGTCGTCTCTGTAAACAGAAACGCGACTGAGATATTTGCTTATTTCAAAGTAAGAACGAAGTCGGCTCTGTATTTTTCCTCGATAGGATACGCGGGGTGGTTTGAAACCCAAGAAACCAGGGGAGCATGCCTCGGTGTCAGCTACTCCAAAGTCCTCTCACAGCCATTCTTTTTTGCCCTCACTGACAACCAGTTTATAGTTGATTGCACTGTTCACTAGCCGCAGATTATTTGTCTTATTAAACGGCATTTTTGTTTTGAAGCGAGTTTTAATTCCATTTGCAAATTCTTGATCCTCTTACCAGCTGTTTTGAACACGGCATGATAATATATAGATTCCATGTCGGTAAACCTAAAGGTGAAACCAGGAAAATACTCTTCTTTTTTTATTTACCGTTAAATTAATTAAACCTTACTCAGCTGCCACAGTGATGGAGCAACGTACTTCATTATGCCTCGGAAAAGTCCAGGTTTGTCCACTTTCTATAAATCGGCAAGCTACGATTCGATTGTAATAAATTTTTGCGGGACGATCCGCGTGCAGTGGCGTACATGTAACTTATGTACAGAAGAAGGGAAAAAGAATTGAGCATTATAATTAAATGTGTAAACAGAGGTAAAAATGATACCAGATGTACAACATTGAACGAATCCACACTTTTGAAAGGTTTAAGCGTTAGTTGGTCACAATTGACGACACCCAAATAAAATAATTAACCTAAAAGACCTGTGTGGGCGGAAGTGAAAGGTACTTTGATATTCCGTGACGCTTACACAACATATTTCTGTATAAAACCATGTCCGCTGAATACCCCCACACTCCGCCCGGGCGT
>JAHPZR010032625.1:0-12538 GCA_019787425.1 Platygyra sinensis | reverse complement strand
GGTTCCGGTTTCGAATCCGGATCCGGTTCCGGTTCCGGTTCCGGTTCCGGTTCCAGATTTCCTTGTTTTCCATACACCTCTTCCTTACTGCCGTCAGAAATATAAAAAAAAAACTTGAATGAAAGTAATGTTTAAAATTTCATTAATTGTATAGTCACGAATGCCAACGAGGAGCGTTTGACGGCTTCCTATTCACTTCACCGAGACAAGATCAGAAAATTTATTCCGATGCAAATTTCAGGATGTCGTCAAGCTAAAAACAACAGACTTTTCAATTTGTTGATCGGCTTGTCAAGAGCGGCAGAGAATAAAAACAAAAAGATACTTTTGACTTGAACGCAACAATCGAATTGAGTTGCACGCGCTTTAAATATGAATGACAAGTTATAAAACGAGGTTTCGTGTTTAAAGCGCGAGTTCGTAACTATGAATAAAAAGTTATAAAACGAGGTTTTGTGTTCAAGGCGCGAGTTGGTAAATTATGAAAGAAGAGTTACAAAACGAGGCTTTATGAATGTTCAAAGCGCAAGTTCGTAAACCATGAATGAATTCAGAGTTATAAAACGAGGCTTCATGAATGTTCAATGCGGGAATTCGTAAATATGAATGAAAAGTTATGAAACGAGGTTCCACGTTCAAAGCGCGAGTTCATTATCAGTCAACAGCACAAACCAATCGTCAAAACTGTTGCTAGACGTACAATAAAATCATTCGATTCGTCTTTTTCCCTCTCGCAACTGTGTCGCTCGCTCATGATTAGTTTCTTTCGCAGCCGTTATAATGAATTGTTTTAGGATACCCCTGCGAACGAGAATTTCGCTCGCTCGTCTGCTTCGTGACCTAAAAAGCTCGTTTCGGCGAAATCCTTCTTCACGCACGGTGTAGTAAAACTTCTGGCCGAAACATGGCTATTTCTCATACAATTCTAACGGCGGATAGCTAGTAAACGGAAGGTGATTTTTTCTAACGCCTCTGCCAGCTGTTCTAACGGATACAAATTTTGTATTAACGCCTACCCTGTCCGCTCTAACGTTCGAATGCTAACGGCTAACGGAAACAGAACTTCGGCTAACTGGTAAACTTTTCGTTCTAACGCTACGACATTTAAAGCTAACAGTTTACGGTCACATTTAGTCCCTCATTGTGGATAGTTCGCCAGCATTTTACATATTAAACCAATTTGAATAATCGCGAAAAAGCCGCAACAGAAACGAGAAGTTACATTTTGAAATGACGTTTTCATCGCCGTCGACGTCGTCGATGCTTAAATTCTCTTTTAAACAGAACAGAAAAACCTTCAAAGTTAATTTGAATTTCGCTGTAAGTGATAAGCATTTTTTATCAATACAATTCAATTCATTACCTTGTCGTTGTTACGAGTGTCGTTATTGAGCAGGGTTGTTCCCAGACAGAACTCAGGATCGCCGGTAACAGCAACAAACTAGTTTTATTTCCACTGGTTGACTTCTGAATTTACAGCACTAAGCACTTCACATTTAAAATCCCCTTCTAAATAAAAGTCTCGCTCTTATATTCATTTAGTTAAGGGTTCTAGAAACTTCTATACAGAGCTCTAAATTTAGTAGTATGACACAGTTTCTAACCTGGGTATATTACATAAAGAATAGAACGTTCCGGAAAGTTCTTACACAACTTGGTCACGGCTAGATGATTTCCAGTTCTAGAATCTTCTAGGATTTGGCTTGGACATTTATCGTAACAGTCGTAGAAGAGAGAGTGCCAAACTTTGACTTGAAAAGTTGGAATCGTCGTCTAGCCGGTGAGAGGCGGCTGTGACACAGGCTAATCGTCGTCTACTTAGGCTCCAATCTGCACCCTTTACAGTGAACAAACAGTTTACCTCATTTAAAATGGTAATTTTCCATGTGGGTTGCTCGTGGCGTTTTTGTACCACGTGACTGACAAGCTGCAAGGGGCGCCGTTAGGGGCAACCCCCTTACACGCTTCAAGAAGCAGAGGAAAATAGATGTTTGCTGTCTGTAAATAATGATAATAAGGTACTCAGGGGGTTCTTGTTCCAATCCCAAAACTGTGTCAAATTAGAATGAACATTAATTCCTTTATAGGTTGCGCACGAGTGCACGTGTCTTGCGTAGGTTCCTTAGAAAGAAAAGTTGCATCATTTTCTCACTCTCACGTATTTCGTGGTATTTGGTATAACCATCTGTTTTATTCAGTAGCAATATCTCATGGCTATACAGGTTAATTGCCTCTTCTTGTGACCGCACATTCCGTGCACGGATCGGCCTTGTCAGCCGTCTAAGCAGCCCCGGGCTGTCTCGTCCTCTTCAACCTCCAGATGACTAAAGCTGTCCTCGTCAACTCGATTGACGATCACGCACATACACACGCACGTACGCACACTTAACCAATGTTTAAATCTTTTTCTGATTCTTCGGTGGTTAATTGGAAACGCTGAACAAAGAGTGCCCACGGTACAGCTGGTATGCCTTATTACTTCTTTGTACTTGTTTAAAACCGGACCCTATTGCGGCGTCACGCACAAATGAGGACACCACCTTAATTTACGCATCACACGTTGATTGGCTGAAATTAGTTATCTGGTAAAAAATACTATATTTTGATTTATATATCTCTCAGTTAGTACGCACGCTGTGATTGATCAGTTTTTCGGGCCGTATTCTACTGTACGGCCGGCTAAATTTGAAAGATTCCTTCCCCGCGCGTCCGATTAACTCCAGAGAATAAATATCTTACTAATCTCGTTTTCTCGGTCCGTACTGTAAGGTATGGAACCTCGTTTCTTCCCGTTGATTTACAGCTTGCGCGCTTCGCGCTTGGGCCATAAGCGAACGGGAAAAAAACTCGGTCCGTAACTAAAGGCGCGTTTACACTACAGAAAAATTTGGGTCCGGTACAGACTCATAAAATGTAATAATCGCCACAAAACGTAATATTAACGCAAACTGTAATAAAATTGATGCAAAATGTAATAAAAAAGTCAACACGAAATGTAATATCTTATATCTTATCTTATAACTTTTCAACACAATATGCAATACCTTTTCTAAAGGCCCGTTTACACAGGCGATTTTTGTCGCGCAACACAAAATTGCACGTGGAAACCAGGTGCGATTTTCAGCGCAATTTGTCGCGGCGATATCGCAGGGGTTTCGAACATGTTTGGAACTTGATGCAACTTTAGTGCGACAAAAATTGCATGGACCTTAACACATATTGTAATAACGCAAAATATTATCTCTCGAACGACATGTACGATATCTGGAGATCCGTATTATGACTCGGCCAGTGTTACCCTAACATAGGTGAATTCTATTATTTGTTTTAATTCGGTGTACAGGCGGGATCAGGCGGAATTAGGTGGTACATCGGGTTGTAACCCCTTCACACTTTCATAATATTCAACGCCAGAGATCATATCTTTCTAATAATCGCCGCGTCAGTTATTGAAGGGTGTGGTGATTGGAATATATGTCATTTCTCGCCTTGTGGGCACCTCTCTATTTCGGACACCCCGGGCCGCTAATCGATGAGCAGCTGCTGAATCCCCAGCAAAAATTAATTGTAGACTTGAGAAATTTCCCTTCCCTCCGGAGGGACACCAACACAGCGTGTTCATACCAAGTCTTCGGTAATTTTCGGAAATTTGCTAATTGAGCCAGAAATGGTTCCAATTTCTTTCTCTATGTCCGCCGTTCAACTCCCTTTTATTTCAGTGTTATTCATGCACTCAGGCATAGTTGCTCCATTTATGAAAACCTAGAATTCTTTTCAGTTGGCATGCTTGAAGACAGCTGCCGGAGACTTGATTTACTTTTGATAGAACAAGGAAAATGGAGTACAAAGGAAGAGAGCAGGAAGCTCATAATCATGATCTGCTATCCATATCCCCATCTTTATTACATTAAACCACAATTCTAAAAGTAGATGATTAGGTTGCTATCGTGTACAGTAACATACCTTTTTTCTCATCACTTACTCTGATTTTACTAATTTTCTACATTTTCTCTTCTTTAAGTCGTTTCAAACCTATTACCGTATGAATAATTTTCTTGTTCCGATGTTTTTGTTCGCTCTTAGGCTCGGTTCAAACGTCGGCCTTCTCATGTGCCGAATCGAATGCTAATTAGGAAAATTATTTGTTCTAACTCCTTTGCATTAGATTCGGCACATGAAACGTTCGACGTATGAACCGGGCCTTAGTCATCTTATCGTCTCTCCTACCGAGTTAAATCGCTTTTGTTCCTTTCTCGCCGCATTCAAACAGATTTTTAGTTTTCCCTCCTGAACGAATATCGACCTGTTTCCCCTCCTTAACAATTTTCCTGCAATAGTAATTACAGTCTAGAAAGTTCTTGGAAAAAATACTCCGGCCATTCCCTCCTTATGTTGTGGCATACTTGCACTGATTAAGCACTTGTTAGAACGTAGTATAAGTCGATCTGTTCAGTCTCTTTACTTTCCTGCTCCTCATAACTAATGAACTCGTTTTCGCTTTGCTCTCACTTAGTCTTTGCTTATCCATTTGGCTTATTGTAAGTCTCATTTTGTTTTTTCAGTGTGAGTTTTGTTACCAAGTCTTTTTGCATTGCTTCTTTTCTCGGCATTTTATAGTACCGTAATGTCTTGTATAGTCTCGTCTCATTTTGACTTCGGCATCCCTCTGTTTTGCTTGTCAGCCCCTTAATCTCCTCTCGATGCTTTTTCATTTCCGTCGTCCTTCTCTTTAGCTCCTCCGTGCTTTTATTGTCCCGTCCTGTAAATGTCCCGTCCCGTAAACGTCCCGTCCCGTCTTGTAACTGTTTTCATCTTTTCACACGTCTTCTTCAATGGTTTTCAACACGATTAAGGTCAGCTTCTTCGTCCGAGCCGTTGTCCCACAGTCGTTCATTCAGTGGACGTATTTTTATCCATATGTCGCGACAAATAGTGTAAACAGTGAGATGAATTACGAATAAAACCAAAATGTGAAACGAAAATAGGATCGTCGCGAACTCCACGTTGCTGTGGTTGCTTTTCCAGGGATTTTGGCCAAAAAGGACAAACGCAATCTGAAAAAACCAATTGCCTTGCAAGCTTAAGAAGTAAGGCTTTAGGAAGCCCATGTACAGCAAAATCTCGTCCGATATAACAGCAAGGACGAAAACAGCGGCAGTAGTGAGTGCAGTGATGTAGAGTATCGTGTGCAAGCGAACGTTAAGCTCACTCCGTCCGTGTAGATGGAAGAAAAATAAAAGCCCTTCCATCCAGAAAGCTAGCGAGAGAACGAGATAGTCGAACCTGGGTGGAGGGGGAAGCACTTTGTACCACATCACAAGATCAACCACTCCGCTGAGCCCGAAGAAACAGTACATCGTGGCGTGGCCGTAATTTGGCAGGTTCTTGGCCATAAACTCTCCGTGAACGTCATACAAAGTCGCTGAATTTGCGAATGGAAGCTCGACTAAAACACCAATCACTGAAAAAATCACCTTTGTCATGGGCTCAACGGGGATTTTGGAAATTGTTGGACCTTGGCATAAATACCACAGTGGTTGGAAGGCTACAGATCGCGTTTTTCGTCTTGATGAACTCGGATTTCCTCCTTTTCGGCCATTTTGTAGGACTTCTCCTATAAGCCACCATATCAAGAACGACACAAACATCGTTCCCGGAATAACGTGGCCTCTTAAGCCTCCCATATGCTTTTGTTGGATAAAATGGATTTGGTAACAGCAAACCTTGAATTAAATGCGTTCATGAGCAATTGAAACTGTTTACTTTTAGACTGCAAACAGCTGAGCTTCCCATGGTGGCAACACGTGTTCACATGAGAGTAATAAAGCATAGCAAAACGAGCATTTTTTTCACCCTGGAGACAAACGCAGATCAAACACGCTCGTGATTCCGCGGCGACACACTAAAATAAATTTGGAGCGTAAAATTGGTAGGACCGCACAAGCAAAATACTTAGTTATAAGTTCCTTCTGTACCAAAATGTCGTTCTAATCTATGAAGCTGAGTTGAAAGCCTCGATAAGAAGCTGCATGAAACGAACGAATTTATTTTTCTGAAGTGATGAGTTATTTGTATTGCAAACAATCGGTCAATAAACTAATAATGAGTTTCTACGAAAAAGGAAAATTCAAAATCATTTTGCATAGAAAATGGTTTGCACAGAGATTTAAGTGGTTTAACTGAAAAATTTCTTTGAAATTATAGGTTGCATCAGACACGTCGCCATTTCAAGTAATTTTGCACGTTATACCTAACGCAGAAGCAAAATATTTTTAATCACTTGTCAACCTGAAAGAAATTTGGTGACATCCAGGAGACATAAAAACCAATTTCAGTCAGGTCCATTCATCAGCGAGTATTTGAAAATATTGCTTACAGTGTCCAGTAGGGTATGTGGAATTTTTCAGATTTTCCACCTAATGATACAAACAACAATCGTCATCTCCAATGAATTTTGATTGATCTTAGGAGAGACAGCTGAAAAAACAGATCGTGAATGTATTCATGAAATCTACTCCACCCCCTCTTAGTTAGATCACCCGCTAATCACAACATAATATTTCTTCTCCTGAAAGTTATAAAGTATTAACGAAACAACTATGGACGATCGTTCGACCACCTCAAAGCTAAGGTCAAGGTCGTTATGCAGTGGAAATCAAGGATAGTCGTTCTTACGGACTTGTTGCTAATGGAATTGTTTCCGAAGTAATAATAACGTACATGAAAGACAAAAGGAATACATATAAAATAAGCAAACGTTACTGAGTCGACGATAAATTGCGTGCTGTAGTTCGAACTTGTAAATGAAGATGAAAATTTGACATCACGTCTCAATGATTCTCGACGCAACCCCGATATCTGGCAATATATTCTGAGTCCAGCATTCAGTACTCGGATATAATTCAGCCCGGCCCACGCTTTTGTTCATTCGACGATGGGTATACAAATACTCAAAAGACCAAAGCTTTGCTGCTTTCAGGCTTTATAAGGAAAATTAAATTAGGTTGTCGCATGGTAAAACCGCAGATGCGATTTTACCTGTCAACGAAAATTTGCCCACTCTGGAACTCCAGGCGTGATGGAGACACTTCAAATGACCCTCCTCTCACCTATCCGCGAAATTGTACCCGCTAAATTGCACCTACTCACTAAATTCAGTAGGCGAATTCTCCTGCAGTCAAATTCTAGTAAGGAACTGTTCCAAGATTAAAAAGAAAACAGTCCGGAACATATCCATTTATAGAAATCTTTTTTTCTGAGGTATAATTGGTCGAGAACGAACCAAAACAAAGTAAGGTGGGCCGAGAGAAACCCAAAAATGTGTTACCTCCATCCTGCCCTTTGCACGATCATTTTGTAAAAATCTCGGGGAAAAGTACGAGACGACGAATTAGTGAAGCAGAAAGGGGCACTCCAGTTTTAAAGGCGTATGAAGATGCGGTAACCTACACTTCCATTAGGGTAATTTGCCCGCTCTGCAACATGTCGTCGAGCGATTTGTTCAGACCGATTTGTTCAAACCGACCGATTTGCGAACCGTTGACATTTTGTATTTGTGTGAGGACTTGCTGAACATTAAATACAAATATACAAAGACACAAACATACAAACATGTATATAGGACAAATAAGTATTGTCAAAAGGCTAAAAATAAACTGTCTTTATTAAATTAAATTAAAATTCAAGTTCTTTGGCTAAAGGTACTTGGTACTGGTTTCATACATAAAAGCACCAATATTATTTTTATTTTATTTTGAGATATATTTCTACTTTTCTATAGCCTATTGCAGAAAAATCAGCTTAAAATATTTTTTCCTAATTAGTACAATCAGCTTAAAATATTTTCTCCTAATTAATACAAATTTACAAGAAATATACAGGTATGTAACATTATGATTGAGCATGTCGAGCACATATTTTCAGAAACCTAGTGACTAAAAGCAACATAAATCACCAAAGGAGATGAAACTCACACTGTGCTGCACTAGAATTATCCATAATCCCAAAACAGAGGAGTTTTTTGGTTTGAACCCCCCACCTCTCTGGAAATCTCAGTTTAGGTTTATACATGTACTTCCATTTAAAAGTTGTGCAGACTTTTTGTGAGAACCATATCATGGTAATCTGGAATTCGAGGAAATTGATATTCCGCACATAATTTCATGAACCAGTGACCAGACACCACCTTAAAATATTTGAGTAAACAAATATATTGTGATGAAGATAAAGGTGCTAAATATGCTACTTTTAGCTCACTATTTTGTTATGTTGTGATGAGCGGGATATTATTTCCCCTTTTCTTGATATAAATCCAGAAATGGATATGTACCAGACTGGAAAAAGAAAGAAATGGCGTCGCCTGTTTACGCCCTCGATAAAACACACAGCGTTACGTTGAAATATCAGCAGTAATACGTGGATATCACTACGAGGGTTCTTCCGTCGTAAAATTAATAGGGACCTTAAGATCCAGGACGGGAATGAGGACGACGGCGCGCCAACGGACGGTTAGGACTGGGCCTAGGTCCCCGTGCCACGCGATGGATAAATAGCTTAAGATTGTTGTCGACGGGGACGCCATTTTGCTTCCAGAATATTTTGTCCATTTTGGTTTATTCTACAGCATGTTAAACATTTCATATCGCTGATTAAGAAGCGTTTTTTGTTCATACATCTTGGGTATTGGGGGCTTCAAAACATGACGTAAGTTTTATATGTCAGCTTAATTCGTCATCCAGTTGATGTCTTACTAAAAAATTTTCTTTACCTCTAACTCTGTTGCTTGATTTGTTATGTTTTGTGTGTCAAAATACGAGATAAAATGAGTTTTAAGCATACAAGAGATGCCTTGGTCTTTTGTCATGACAACGGAGTGATAGACGACGAGGAATTTTGCTTGCTATACGATGCAAATCGATCAAAAAATCCCTACGTAGAGTATGGAAAATTTGATCTTGAAGAAATGGACGACGCTGAATGTAAAGCAGAATTTCGCTTCCGTAAAGAACACATCCCGGTGCTGGCAGAAGTACTTGGTTTACCTGAAACTTTCACCTGCAGCCAGGGATCTGTGACTGATGGCATTGAAGGGCTATGCATTATGCTGAAAAGATTTAGCTAACCCTGCTCAGGTACTCAGATTTAATTCCCCGTTTTGGCCATCCTGTTCCTGTGATGAGCATGATATGTAACACAGTAGTTGACTTCATCTACAACCTCCATAGCCATAGAATAACCGGGTACAACCTCATTCTTCTTGATCCTGCTAGTCTTCAAGTCTATGCAGATGCAGTGTTTGCAAAAGGTGCCGCCCTGGATAGTTGTTTTGGTTTTGTGGATGGCACGGTTAGGCCCATTTGTCGCCCTGGGGAAATGCAAAGAGCTGTATACAATGGACACAAGCGTGTACATGGATTAAAATTTCAGTCAGTTGCTCTACCGAATGGACTCATTGCGAATCTTTTTGGACCTGTAGGTCAACAGGCATTTTAACCTAAAATACATTTTTTTTCTGTAGATCTGTTGACTGCTTAAGATCATGTGTTCCCAGACTTATATATGCTTGATGAATGTTGAATGTAATTATTATTCTAATAGCTATCATGGTAAACAATGATAAATTTTAAGAAAAATGAAAATGTTTTGGTCACATTTTTCTTTCCATTTCTTTATAGTGTCATTGTGTCAAAAGAGAGACTCATTACATTAGACTTACAAACATGTATAACAAATTAAAGAATAAGCGTTAATGGAAAGGCACAGGGTTATCTTATAAGAACCTAAATATAGTGTGAAAAACATGGAGGAATAGGCAATGTGTTCACAAAAGCCAGACAACAATGCAGCCAATGGATACTTCATTTTTTGAAAAAATACATTTAGTTATTAACACATGTGGGAAGGGTATGGGATTTATGTCATAGGTGTTAGGAACTGCAGTTGAATAACAAAGAAACAAATACTCTGCATATTTGTCAACTCCTTTTTTGTTCATAGAAGTATGATGTGAATCAGTTGATGAAATAAACGATTCGTTGAGACCAAGCAACTGACTGAACAGCCACAAATGTACCATTAAATTGACAATTTTTAAATAACCACATTTTTGGTTAAGGGCTTCTCAAACAACTATGTTTTCCTTGATATGCAAGCTTTGAATATTAATATTTCCTGAACTTAAATAGAATATCTACTTTAAGTTTGATAGTTTTCAGTATATAGCTTGTTATGATTTCAAGATATATTTTGGAATTTGCCCTTGGATGACTTTGAGAAAATTAGACCAACCCTGTTTTCACTGAAAGGGTAACAGACAGATATCTGATATCATTGTTCATCTTTAAATCTTCCATATTATGTTGATTATACTAAATGGTGTACCAATTTTCTTTGATCAATTACCCGGAAAGTGCTTACAGTGCTTTACCGCCGACCGGTTAGATTAGTTGGTAAAGCACCGGACTGCCGTGCGGGAGGTCGAGGGTTCAAACCTCGGCCGGACCAACACTCAGGGTCTTTAAATAACTGAGGAGAACGTGCTGACTTTGTAATGACACCTGCAAATGGTTAGACGTTCAAGTCTTCTCGGACAAGGACTATAAACCGTAGGCCCCGTCTCCTGCATCTTCAGTGTTACATGGTCAGCAGGGGACGTTAAAGAACCCACGCACTATTCGATAAGAGTAGGGGACGTAGTTCCCGGTGTTGTGGTCTATCTTCGTCATTGACATCATTTACATCATCACTCATCATGGGTTGGGAAGGGTTCATTGGGCTCATAAATGGACTGATAGCGGCTGCCAGCGGCGCCTTTGTATGCTGACGTCCGAGCCCACTGCAATAAAGCAATGTAAAGGGGACATGTACGTTTGTCCTCTAACTCGCGACATTACACATTACACATTACACAGACTCTCAAAATGCTAATAGGGACACTTAAAGAGACTATACAGAATCACTTAATATAATCATTAATGTCTTTCTAACTTACACATAATGATTTTTCAGATGTATTAATGTCACAAGCAAGATTATAGTTTAACAGCAGAAACCATAGAGGAATAGAAAACAGTAGTCACTGTATATATACAGACTGCGGCTAAGTAGGAATGCATATGATATTATTTAGTAGCTGACTTTTATTTTGCAGATTTTTGCTCAGATGAAGCTTGTGTTTTTTAATAGTCTAATGAAAAAAGATTGTCAAGCAAGGCAATGAAAGGTATATTTCCATTTCATATAATTTTTTGTGGATTTTCTAGTTATGAAGAGTAGCTACCTCACATTTGAATAGTAAACTAATAAGGGCTGGTTAGAGGCTGTTACTCTCTAAGAAAACATTTTCAAAACTGGTTTTAATGAGGAATGCATCAAATAATCCCAGAATAATGCCAGTGCAACACTATCTGGCAATTTATGTCATAGAAATAGGTTTAATACTTGCATATTGTTCTAGAAATTAACTAATTTCGTCACCCGTCATTTCGTTAACCTCTCCCATACCCAAACAAAAAGACCGAATTCTCTATCATCATTCTCATCTTTATTTAAAAACACAGTTCAGGCATTAACAATTTAATATAGAAGCCACAACTTATTATGACTATATGACTGTATATACAGACTATCTACACAGTAACAGTCAAACCAAGTGAAGCGTACCCCTCAAGGTTACATTAATGAATTAATTATTAGAATATTGCACTGAATTGATTTTTTGAATATTAACCCATTAGCCGTATTTTAAAAACTTATGTAAAATTATTCACAACCTACTGGTAGATTAAAGTGAAAATTACATGCCAAGTTAAAAGATTCTGTAAATAATTGCACACATACGTCATGCCACTTGCACATTTTGATGCATGGGAAATTAAGAGGTCAATTAAATTAACTTTTAACAGTCCTTTTCAACTGTTGTTGAGATCACTTTGTGTGTATATACTAAGAACTTGTTAATGTCAGGGAATCACAGCCAAAATTCACCTCGATTTCAAAGAATAATTAAGAAATATCGCATAAACTTCCACACCAAAATATTATGATCAGGGGTGGGGTACTCCCTGTAAATTAGTAATGGCCTATATGGGGAGGCTCTGCCTGAAAGGGGTACCTTTTTCAGGCTTCAGGTATATAAAAGGGTAGGGAAATTGGTCATTTAGGTATTTAAAAGGGCCTTTGATCAAAATATTTCGAATAGATGCTCCTTATGGCTATATCAGTTTATTTATTAAGTACAACATGAAAATGACAATTCTCAGCAATTTATTCATAAGACAGAGTTGCACGTGGTTATGTGAAAGGAGTACCTTTTTTCAATAAAAGGTATATAAAAGGGGTACCTTTTATGGCAAAATGGTATATAAAAGGGCAAAGGATTGGACCTCAGGGCGGAGCCTCCCCAAATTAAACTATGTTAAGTACCCCCTCCCCCTGGGATTATGTTGTACTTGTAAATTTTTAAGAAGTCAAATCCCAACCAAGTTGTGTACCAAACTATAGGTCATGTGAGACTAGTCAGCCAATACCTTGTTTTGAC
>JAHPZR010032624.1:7500-10000 GCA_019787425.1 Platygyra sinensis | reverse complement strand
GTCGCCATCTTTTTTGGTAGGGTGAATTGTCTCTTTACTCAGTTACACTGTGTTTAAATAAATATGTGCATTAGAAATAAATAAATGAAATAAATAGGTGAGAAATTGAATAAAGTATAAATGGAATACAGTAGGCGATTAATAGACGTAAACATAGCAAAGAATGTAACATGAACTAAACAGCAGCAACCAAATTAGCAAAACAAACGACATTGTCTGTCTAAAATAGACGATTTTTTCTGTTAAGCGAGCTTGAGAAAAACCTCCATGTCACTATCTTGAGCAGTAGCGAGGCCAGTTAGATAAGTGTAATCCCAGACTTCGCGACTGATAGCTCCCTGAAAATCATTTGATGGCGGCAGCGAACTAAATTTTTGTCAGTGAAAGTTCGTTCAGATTCCTACTGAATAGTAAGAAGTGTATGGGATATTTCTCTTGCGTTGCGTAGAGCTCCTGTGCGTTCGTTTGTTTATTCCATATATTTTTTTTTTTCGTTTTTGTGTTTTAATGGTAAGTGTCAGCTTTTTAGCGTTTTAAGTGATCGAAACAGAAGAGTTAAAATAACGAAGATAATCGGCAGTAGAGTAGCAAAGAGTTTTACATGCCGTTATATCTCCATTCCTGCGGCAAAGTTGTTCATTAGCTAAAAATGTTTAATATCTCAACTGTTTAGTGAAAGGAAAATGTTCCTTTCCTTATCTCTGTCATTTGCTGAATCAAAGTAGCTCAAGTGATTGAAGTACTAAATAAAGTAACGTCAAAACAAATTAAAATGTGGTTGCCTTTTTAAGCATTGTTAACCTTTAGAGAGTACATGACTGTGAAAGCCACAAAGTAAATAGGGAGTTAGAGCAAATCACTGCGGCTGATACTGCTACGACTTCCGTAGCAGAAATGGACTGGCGAGAGTACGTCTCGGTGGTCTGCCAAATTTTAGCAAAGCGAAATACAAAGATGTTAGAAACGTGAGTTAGGAGTTTTACAATCTTTTTTATTTAGCTTCTCACAGCCAAATGGCTTCACCCAAAGGAAAATAAGGCGCCATCGCGTGATGGCGGCCGTTATTCGCCTTGCTAGGGCGAGCAGATTATTTCAGAGCGAAAGCAAATGCCATACACTTTGTACAATCACAACAGTTTGATGGATGAAATATATAATTTCAGAGACAAATATCTCAAGGAGTATCGAGTGATGAACACAAATTTATCGATACTCAAAAAAGCAAAATGGCATCGCATAGTTATCCAAGTATAAGACATCTTGTGTGAGCCCTCAAAGCAAACCTAACCGAAGAGAAACAACGCCATGCTCAACACGAATATCTCACTTGACTCACTTCGCCATGCCAATACTTTTGCTAAAATGTATCGTAAATTCATGATACGGATTTACAAGCTTATGAGAGGCAACCTTGACACAATCTTTGACTTAAATTGACTTTAAAGTGTATATCACACACAAAAAAATAGTTTCTGCTTATTTCAAAGGCCTTTCAAAATACAGAAGAATTCCCTTTTTCTTTTTGAAATATCTTTTTTCGTTTTAGAGGTATTGACGTTTTTCCATTATGCAAATTAATCAGTGATGATGTCATACTACTGCTACTGAAAAGTGGTAAAAAGTGAATAAATGATATCTCTGGAAATATTAAAGCAGTGTTCTTGAAACTTGGCACCATAAATGTCCATCACAAAAGAAACAAATTACACCCTTAATGTTGTTGGAATCCAGCGTACCCAATAAGACCACCACTGGTACATTAACCGATAATTATAGCGAACGAAACACAACAACCGCTCATAAAAGGCACAGATAAGGTCTGAAAACTTCAAACCTTCCATTTACAATGTCGCTAGTTCCAGAAAAAAAAAAGTACAAGTAAGTGTCTTTCCATATGTGCCTATTGGCTGTATTAGGGTCGCACGGAATTATAATACGTTGGATTGCACATTAACAGCTTCACTGTCTGCCTTTGCAGACGACCGGTTCAGTCATTCTTTGTTTTTGCTCAATTGAGATTAAGTCACTTATGTTGTGCTGGCCTCATGTGGTATGATTACTCTGGGAAAATAGTTAACCTTGTTTTGCCATTTCGTGGATAAGCCTGGCGATTTTTCGGCAACTTTTGAAACTTTCGGGCGATTTCTTAACTCAATTGGAGGAACCTTTTTACTGAGAGGGAAGCTCTTCGTGTATTTTCCTTCTACTCTGTTCAATCTAATATACTACTTACTTACCAGTACGTTGCTTCATTCTTCGTTACGAATCTGATTTCAACTCTTACCAAGAGGGCTAACGGGTTCAGTGTTTCAACTCCCGGCAGCCGACTAACCACTTTGAAACTAACACTAAATGTTGTTTCTTTGTTTGTTAGTTAGTTTGTTTGTTTGTTAAAGCAGTTTGGGTTAATTGGCAACACACAAGTGTTGATGTGTACCTACTGAGAGTGATAGACAAAGACCATTTTAGTGGAAGCAAGATCATCACAGCTGTGAGATCA
>JAHPZR010032624.1:0-2500 GCA_019787425.1 Platygyra sinensis | reverse complement strand
TCAACTTCAAATAATAACCTGACATACTCCTTCATGTAAACTGGGTAAAATAGCTCCAGCTGCAGGAGCATCTGGCGAGAATCAGGGTACAATCATATCGTCCAGAGAATGAATGATATTCTGATCTGCAGTAAAGACTTTATTAATTGTTGAATGTCGTCCTTCTGCAATCAGCAGTATTTTAAATAAAACGGATAAAAGTTCAAATGAAGTCTTATAAAGTGGCCTTCACACGGCAAACTTAAAAGTTGGCAAATTCGTGTTGGAAAACTTCAAAAAGTTGGCAAACTCGTTCCTTCACACGTCAAACTCGTGGCAAATAACAAACATGGCTATTTCCAACATGGCCGCTTTTTAGTGCAGTTTCAATCACGTACAACAGTGAAACAGAGGATAAGAAGAGAAGAACCAGAAAGCGGTGGAGAATTAGAAAGGTTTGGACAATACCAAGTTTGTACGCGCGCTCCTCCCTTTTGTTTTGTTTGTTTTTAGTATCTTTGTAGGCTATAGATGAAACGTCCCGAACAGCCGGTCAATTGTGAACCGCTTTGAGATTAAATTTAAAAAGTGTTGACTCGCGTCCCCCATTTTGTGAAGTGTTAAGCAAATAAATCACGTGAATAAAGCTCGTTTTGATTGGTTCAAAATTACCAACACATGTTGGCCAACCGTTCACTCGTCAGATACGAGTTTACCGACACGAAAACGTTGGCGAGAATAGAGGCAAGTTCTATTTGTCGCCAACAGTTTGCCAACTTGTTTGCCGACTGTTTTTGTGCCGTTCACACATTCAACTTGAGTTTGCCAACACGAGTTTGCCAACTTTAGTTTGCCGTGTGAAGGCCGCTTTACCCTGCTAAGTAAGTAAGTAAAGTATGTAAAATCCTTTATTTAAACACGATCAATGTTTAAAGCAAACTACTTGCTAGTGGGGTAACTAAGTTTAAAACACTATAAAAACGTACACTTGAAATAAAAATTGATAGCAGAAAACCAAGCTTTCGCCAATCTACGGCATCATCAGGGATAAAAAAAATATCAGTTTCGAGTAAAGCTTACATGCAGATGCGAAGAAAAAACGTGTGAAAAGCGAAAGAATGTGGGAGGTAGAATGTATGAGTTGAAATAACAGGTACAAATATGAATTAGTCTCTAGATATGATAAAATAGTTATTAGAATAAAAGATTCGCAAATTCGCTGCATTCCTCTCGGGAGTTGAGGGCAGGTTTATATTTTCGTATGTAAAACGCTTCGAACAGGCGAAGATTTGCGGGGTCGTTTTTTAGCTCAATGGTCTTGATTTCGATGCCTTTTTGGACTTTCGTTTGGCACTTTGAAATGTGTCTCTCTTCACGGAGGAGTCATCATTGTTCAGGTGCTTTCTTAAACGATCGTAGATAAAGCGTGTTGTGCTACCTATGTAGTGTTAGTCGCAGTTGCTACACGTGATTTCGTAGACAGCGTTGCGAAGTAAACACAATTTGGTGCTGGAGATGGGACAGTTGGCCTTCGTGCATGTCCGTTCCGTGTTCCGGTAAGAGAGCTCGTCTGAGGGTGTATGATTTGTGCGTTATTGTTAATTGTTAATTATTTTATTTATACACGTAACACCAAGAATAGTTTCTGAGTTAGTTTCTGCCGCACTCCTTCGCAGCCCTTATCTTGTTTAATATTGTGATGTTGAGGTGGCCTCTCCTATAAGCCTGGGGGTTTCTTGAGGTCTCCTCGCCTAACAACTTGCTGTATATTATTATTGTTATTATTATTATTTATTTTATTTATTTATTTATTTTTTTTTTAACTATTGTAATATAAAGGCAAATAAATGATGATGATGATGATGAAGGAACTCCTAAGTGCTCGTTAAAACGTGTACGTGTATATTAATGTGAAAAAAAAAATAAAATCATAAAAGATATGAAAAAAATAAAATAAAATTAATCAATTAATTAATAAACACAACCTAAATACTAACTAACATTTAATCTATATACAAGATTTAAAAACTTTAAAATTTTTAAAAACATTTAAAAAACTCTTCAAGTCAAATGAGCATTAAGAGCCCGCTTAAAAGATACAGTGTCTTTGGACTCTCTAACCATTGGAGGCAACGCACTGTCCTTCCACAGTTTACTGACTAAAAAGGTAAAAGATCTATGGATATACTCCAGGTTATTGGTGTGCCCACTTTTTGGAAGATGCTCAGAGAGGTCCCACCTTCTGTCCGGAAAAGCTTCATGGCCTCAAGCACTGACCTCACCATGTTCTACCACCGCATCAAGGCCCACAAAGCTGGTCCAGATAGTAAAATACGACCCATTGTATCTAACACCAATGGACAAACTCAGCGCATCTCATGGCAGCTAGCCAACGCCCTTTAACCAATGCTGAAGGACGGTCCAACACATCTAGAAAACAGCCTCGGCTCATCAAGGGCATCCAGGCCGGTGATATCACCGCCAACAAAACGCTGCCATATACATGCAGCCTCGATGTGTT
>JAHPZR010032619.1:0-30334 GCA_019787425.1 Platygyra sinensis | reverse complement strand
GCTGGTCAACAGAAATGGCGGCCAACATGGTAAATTGGGCGAGATTATGAGCAAACTGGTTTTTGATGCAATTGAAAATACATTCATCCTACGCGCTATCGCCAAATTGTTGAAACGGAAAGCCTCAATCAGCTCACCAGCGAGGAGCAAAGGATTTTGTCGGAAGACCAGAAACACAGTTCTGCTGTTGCCAAAGTTCACTATCAAAAGCGGAGATCGCGCGAAGTTGCTGTGAAGGCTCACGAGTGTCTACAAAAGCTTCAAGGAAGCAAGGGGTCAGAGGTGGACGAAGATGTACAGGCGAGGTTTGGTGACTCAACTTCTAGCTCGACAATGTCGGTTGAAACTATGGAAAAAGCAAGCTTATCTCCCCCCAGAAAGGTTGTCATTCCCACTGAGAACCTGCGAACTCAGAGGAAACTTCATCGAGTGATGAAATTTACGGCAGACGAGGACGATTTTCTCAAGCGAGGAATTAACAGGCATGGATATGGACAATGGACGGCCATTCTGAGAGATTCCGATTTCAAATTCCAAGAGGGTAGAATGGCGGATTCTCTAAAGAAAAGGGCTGGACTTAAATTTTCTTAGGTAGAGTTCACCTACTAAGTTGTACTGTTTTCCAAACGCCAAGATGTCTTTTTTTTTAATTAAAAGAGCTTTGCTGCTTGAAAGCTCCCTTTGTAGGGCGATTTGTAGGACTGCGGAAACGGATAAAACCTCGTTGCAATGCACTGTTTGAAGACATTTACTTTTCTCCTTACCAAGACTACATCTTGTGCATGCCGAGTATTTTACTTAACTTTCAACTGATTATCTCACCTAATTTCCAAATAAGTCACTAACATAAGCTACATTTAAACGCTTTCAGTTCACAAGATCTGAGCTGTAATGAAGAGCAAAAACGATTTCATGGAACATCGGCTATAATCATATTCGTGGACATAGACAGCGTTCATTCTTTACGGAAAGGCAACTAGAATTAAGCCTTAAAAGAGATCATTTTTGACTGGAAAAATACTTCATTATAGTGTTCTGAGCCTTTCGGTGTCCGGGTTGACTGCTGGCGGGTCTCTTTCGCTTCCTAGTTGAACTCTCTCTGAGCATTGCTTCCGATAGTGCGCAGTCGTTGTTTTCTCGGAACAGTCTACGATGGCCACTCGTAATCGGCATGGGGGTAATGAACATTGCTTCTTCGTCATTGTTCTTTTCAGTTTCAGGGCAAGCTGGCGAAGGCTCCTCTAGGGTATCTTCCGACGATTCTCCGAGATCATTGATAGTCGGTAATGTCTGGACCAGAGTGGTTACCAGATGTCTGTCTTCTTTCTTTAGCAGACCTTCAGCACAACACCATCGTCTCCTTGCTTCTAACGCAAACTCACACTTTATGGTGCCCAAGTTTTCATGCTGGCTCTTGAGTTTGTCTTGCAACACCTGTCTGTATGCATCCATCGACGCTCTTGTTTCTCGATCCAACGCTGCTGAAAGGGTTAGGCTGCACTGGTGTAGTTCCCTCTTGGTCGCTTGTAGCCACGGTGACTCAAACGCCTTTTTCGCTCGCTCTCTCTTGGTCACCAGTTCTTCTCGCCGAGCCTGCGCGTTGGCTACATCCAAGTCGCGCTGTATTGGCGTAGGCAGGGGATCTGAACTATGTCTGGAAAGCAGTTCCACATGCTCTTCTGTGACGCCTCTGGACAAAAGGTTCTGCCGTCTGTCTTGGTACATTCGCTCTTCAAAGTCCTTCGCTGCCTGCACCTCCTTAAGCCGTGCCTGTAACATTTGAGATAATTGGCGGTAACGAAGAGACATTGGCGAACACTGCTCGAGCGCTTTCTCCAACACAGAATGAATGAATACCTTTATTTAAGTGTCAGACTGAAATAGCAGTAGATAACCACTAAATGGGGACACTATAAAATAAATTGAAAATGACTAAATCCATATATTAATAAAAAAAAAATAAAAAATAAAAAAAAAGTCAAAATGCTAATTGAGCTTTTGCTGATTCAGAAAGCATACTTTCATTGTCCTTTGTAATAACAGAGTTATCACTCACACTTTCATTCATAACAGCAATATTAGCAAAGGGAAATACCTCTTGATGAAACAAGCATGTGGTGCAGATCCAGTTTCGCTTGTCAAGTGCATTGTTCCCAGTATTTCCTCCGCATTTCTTGTGATACTGCGAGTTACAGATACAACATGTGGCTGCTTTATCCGATTTTAGCCCCTTCAAGCAGGACGAACACTTAGTTGAAATTGTCCTTGTAACAGGTCCTGGATTAGGATTAATGTCGCCACACAATCGTAGATATTCAGCAACCATTTCATCCTGGTCTAGGGCGAGACGTTCTTCTTGGCTGTTCTCTCGTGGGGTTTTCACCTCTTTTTTCCTCAGCGGTGCTTGCCAATGTATCGGCCAACGACAAACTTCTGAGGGCGTCTTTCTCACGCTCTGGCAGTGAACCATCGAAATTAGCCGCTTGGTCTTCGTCACTGTCCCCCATGTCGTCTGATTCATCGTCATTATTTACCCGGCGCGCCTTTTCTGCCGCCCACACCACACAGTGCATTGGGTTTTTTCTCAGCCATCCTGCAGCCTTTTTCTTTGGTTCTGGCAGGCTCTTAAATGTATAATGTCAAAGTCGTCTGTCCATGGCCGGTTGGTCTTCGGGCTTGAACTGCAATTTCTGTTGGGCAGTTAGTAACATGGGGCACCGGTTGATGAATGATTTGGCTGTCTGGTACTTTACATCGGCTGCTGTGTAACCCCCCTGAGTCAATATCTTCCAGTCATCTATTTCCATAGTTGAGATGGATGCTTCGTCAATAAAAATCACTTCGGTGGTTTTATTGATCATTGCTTTGTTAAAAGCTTTCTGTTTCGTAACGGTTGCAATGTTGGAGTGGTGGATGAGTCCAAGGACTGGTTGAAAGAGACTAGTCTTTCCGCTATTGGCGTCCCCAATTAGACACGGCACTTTGTCTTTGTGACGTTTCTGATTAAAGTGTAGTAACTTTAGAAAGTCGTCGCAGAACTCACTTATGTCGCTGTCCGTTAGGCTGTTTTCTAGGATTTCCCTGAAGTACTTAGGATCTGCATTTCGTTGAGGATCGTACTTTGAGAAAGCATGTGGCGTGACCAGGCCAACTTTTTCTTCTGGAATGGGACTTTCCAAAAAGCGCCTTTCTTTAATGGACCAGCAGTGGCCAGCGTTCACTTCAATAAGGTTGTAGTCGACCCTAATTGGACGTATGACTTCGCAGTCTGGATCGGCAAGAATGTCGATTACTCTTCTCATGTTCTTTAGCAACCTCCCTTGAAAGATTCGTTCGACGCAAGGCAATTTACAAATGCACTGACCTCGCATTTGTAGGCGTATGTGTACTTCGCTTCGGATTTCTTCTTGTAGATCTTGCCTCGGAACAGTGCATACTCCAATTTCTTCATGACGATACCAATGTCGTTTATTAGGACAGTCAATTGATCTGATAGTCGTGCGTCGTCATCTACTTTTGTAGTTCCTTGGCTTTCATCGTGAAATCCAAAAATCTAGAAGTTTGGTGATAGCTTCTTGTAGCGTGGAACTATAAGACGGATTTATGAGACAACATCTTACAACATTCTCTGTACCGCAATCGCCGTCGAGTTCAAAATCGCCAAACAAACTTTCCATTTCTCACTGGAAGCATTTTTCATAAGAATCATTTACTAGCTCTTGAATCATGGGATTCTTGTGATCTTTTAAGACCTGGAACAGTTCTTTCATGGCAGTAGATTCTTTGCCCTCGTAGCATAGTACCTAGCAAAAACAAGTGGTATCTGATCAACTTGAGATTGTAGTAAAGTCGATATGCCCCAGTCCAATTCAGAGTCCATTTCGTGTTATAGTTTCTCGGAGTACTTTTAGCCAGTAGAGCCAAAACCTTGCCTAACACTTCGAAGGTATTTCATGTAATTTCAAAAGCACTGATTTTTTTTTTTACTGCAGTAGAACTTACGCACGGTGTTGTCAAATATCCTTCTTTTAAATATGTATCCAGTCCTTTTTTGAGAGTTTTTATGCATATAATAAAGATTGGTGTACCTGTTTTGCTGTGGTGTCCACATCACAATCCAGTAGTGCACGGTGAATGGTAAGAGGGTTAGCAGGGGCACCATTTGGGGTTGTCAATGCTATCCAGTATTCAACAGACGGACGTAATTTGTCGTTTATTACTGTAGGGTGGTTCGCAATCCATTCTTGTGTAGCACTACTAGCAGCTTGGCTCGGGGTTAATACTTCGTCGACGTTCTCATCGCTGTCTTCACCATCTTTGTTTGTTGTTTTTTTCCCTTTGCTCTTCTTGCGTCCTTGTGCACTTATTGCACTAAAGAAAAATGCGACGTTTTTAATTTCTGGACAAAATAAGAGAAAAACTATCAGAATAGTCATTCGGCGACAACTTTATATCATGAACTGACAAGCTAAGACATAACTAAGATATTATTTCGAAGAAAATACTCACCACTTATTGCTTTGTCACAAGTCTCTCTTTTCGAACACACGTCAGCCCATGCGGTCTGTAAACCTTCTTCGTTGACTTTGCAAATACTTTGTGCTCTGATGATGCTACATTTTCCCGATATTATAGGGCTTATGTAACACAGTGCTACACTTCTTATAGCCTGGCTGTTCAGTTGCCGACATGGATATCGTGTTCTGTTCATGGTGCCACCGATTTTACCTCAAGGAGCAAGCTGAATTTATACCAAATCGACTTGTGATATCTCGGGGAATATATTTGGCAAAGGAAAACAAGGTCAAGGGTAAATTGAAGAAGTGTTGATTTGAGATAGGAATCTGTACCACAATAAACCTTTGAGAATTGCTAACGAGACGCGAACAATTTGCAGGGACCTGTTTGTTTAACTATTTTCTTTATCTGTGTTCTGTTCAAGGTGTCACTGATTTTGCCTCAAGGAACAAGCTGAATTTATACCAAATCGACTTGCGAAATCTCGGGGAATATATTTGGCTAAAGCAAAAAAAAAGGTCAAGGGTAAACCGAAGAAGTGTTGATTTGAGATAAGAAATTGTACCACAATAAACCTTTGAGAATTGCTAAAGAGACGCAAACAATTTGCAATGACCTGTTTGTTTAGCTGTTTTCTATATCTCAGATTTGACGGTGACAAGACAGTTGTGATTTATTCAATTCTTCATTTCTGAACTGTAAAGATTCTAGAACAATGAAAGTAGAATATATTAACATATGAGATATTTACAGTTTTTACTAGAAGTAAAATAATTAAAACATCTTTGTTCTCCGTGATATCCGTCAAATCTGCCCAATATAGAGATTTCTTACAAGAGGTTGAACTTCCAGTTTGTTGTGGAAGCTCGACTGTGGTCATTTTTTTCTAAAACACAGCGGATATCACGGATTTGATGGTAACAAGTCAGTAAAGATTTATTTAATACTTCTTTTTTAAACTGTAAATATTTTTATAACAATGGAAATAGAGTATATTAATATTTGAGATATTTACAGTTTTAACTAGTCGTAATAAGTTAATAGAACATCTCTGTTCTCCGCGATATCCGTCAAATCTGCCCAGTATAGAGATTTCTTACAAGAGGTTGAACTTCCAGTTTGTTGTGGAAGCTCAACTGTGGTAATTTTTTCTTAAACACGGCGGATATCACGGATTTGATGGAAACAAGTCAGCAAAGATTTATTTAATACTTCTTTTTTAAACTGTAAATATTTTTATAACAATGGAAATAGAATATATTAATATTTGAGATATTTACAGTTTTAACTAGTCGTAATAAGTTAATAGTACATCTCTGGTCTCCGGGATATCCGTCAAATCTGCCCAATATAGAGATTTCTTACAAGAGGATGAACTTCCAGTTTGTTGTGGAAGCTCGACTGTGGTCATTTTTTCTTAAACACGGCGGATATCACGGATTTGATGGTAAGAAGTCAGTTAAGATTTACTTAATACTTCTTTTTAAAACTGTAAATATTTCTTTGAACAGGTTGAACTTCCAGTTTGATGTGGAAGTTCGACTGTGTTCATTTTTTCTTGAAGAAGGCAGATATCACAGATTTGATGGCAATGAGCCAGGTCTGTTATTTTTGCACTTCTTTCTTTAAAGCTGGTCGACATTCAGCATTTCTTTCTTAACATGGCAGGTTTCGCGGATTTAATGAAGACTGAACGGAGAAGGAACGTTTGGGCCTGTTTTTGTCGTTCCCATAATTCAGATGCAAAACCACACTCTATTGCTCTTAAAAATAAATGGCAACTTCAATTTTCCTTGAAAAAGTGCCCAAACGCCGTTTTTACACTTTGTCTTATCAGACAACACTAATATAATGAGCATCAAATGGTTAATTGCACAGATAAATTGAAAGTTTGAAGAGGAACAAGATTTTTGGGAAACGATTCTCCTTCTTCCTCTCCTTCTCCTTCTTCCTCTCCTTCTCCTTCTTCCTCTCCTTCTCCTTCTTCCTCTCCTTCTCCTTTTTCCTCTCCTTCTCCTTCTTCCTCTCCTTCTCCTTCTTCCTCTCCTTCTCCTTCTTCCTCTCCTTCTCCTTCTTCCTCTCCTTCTCCTTCTTCCTCTCCTTCTCCTTCTCCTTCTTCCTCTCCTTCTCCTTCTTCCTCTGTCTCAGTTTCAACTGCTCGCAAATACTGCAATAGTTTGGTACAAAATTATGAGAAATGTGCACCCCAAAATACCATGCAAGTATCTCCACCCTTTTCTTGGGAGATATGCTAGATTGTAATAATAATGTACTGTATTGTATACTTACACTCTGAAGTTCTTTAATAGTTTTCTTCATTTCTGCCACCTTTTCCTTCAATTGCTTATTCACCCTCTGCAAATTCTGGCACCTTTTGTGGTGGATACAGCCATTACACCCTTGGTTATTGGCAACTGATGTTTTACGAGATGTAAGTGGTGTGGTAGAAGGTTTGCTCAAAGTTGCGGTTGTATTATCAGAAGCTGAATAACAAGAAGGAAGTTCTGTCCCAGGTATGCAGAGAGTCTCTCTAGAAGTGGAAGGAGTACTCAACTCAATCAGCTTGTCAGGACTTTCCAAATTTATTTGTGCACTATTAGATGTTTCGGCGAATGACACAGTGTCAGCAGGGGTGGAAGGAGTACACGACTCATCAAGTTTGTCAGAACTTTCCAAATTGATTGGTGTAGTATCACAGGTGTCTGTCAATAACATACATGTAATGTTGGCAGGGGTGGAAGGAGCTTCAAACTCTGGAGAACAAGAGGTTGTCTTTCTTCTCTTGTGGCTAATTGACTCAGAACTTGCTAGAGCATCATGTTTGAGCTGCAAAAAATGTAACGATTTGTGAGCTGTTAAGTGGCAGTCTCTCTAAAAGCGGTCCACTGCATTTCGGGTCGGAAAAAAGTTTTCCCTCAAACTTTTCTCAGTGAACTATCTTGTGTCATAAGTAAATCCAAAGACCTTAGTTTTTGCAAATACATCAAAATAATTTTTTACAGCTCAAAACAATCATAGCCGGAAAACACGTAAATTTGAGTGTTGCATGGAGAGAAAATTGCCAAAATTGAGAGGCTCCCTGCTCAAAGACCACCAAATGCAACAAAAAAAATGTTATGATCCCTACATCAAGTGATCCTTCAAAGGTAAAAAATGCATGTTACTTTTGATATATTTTGTTTTGAGGGATCCTGAAAATTTATCTGTTACCACCCGTTATATCACTTTCTGAAAACCTGCGAAAATAGCTTGTCTTCGCTGCCGTTTATTTCCCAAGTCCTGACCCGGCCGCTCAAAACTGCACCTGAATTCTCTTAAGCAAAAGTTAGGAAGCATAGAAATGTAAAAATACCTTGCGCTTTTTATCTTCCTTTCTCACAGCAACTTCGAACTTTCTGGGCTTTGTGCGATTCTCCCGCTCAATTATGCAAATTAGGTTGTCACGCTAGCTCAGATCGTTCTCATTCAAAACGCTCTGACATTGTTTTCATTATAAACCATGCCATGTTAAGATGCAGGGATTCAACAAAAAATAAAACTTAGAAACAGTTTAAATAGCTAGCTTTGCTGAATTACAAGCAGTAGATCTCCAGACGCCTTGTGGAAAAGTCAGGAAAACGTAGCCAGAATATTTGCAAATTTAGTCACGGTCTGTTACTGACTCAGAGTCCTGTTTATAGACCGGTCAGTTCAAAACGTTTCTAGCTTTTTGATTCTTTCTTTGCATTTTCTATCGATGATTGTAAAATGAAACTTACTATTCAGCTGATGTTAAGACTTGAAAACTTGACAGAATGCTGTAATTGAAATCGACAACATCGTGACCTTCGCACAAGAAACAAAGATTTTACCTCCTTATCCGCTCTATACCCCGCAGAGTCAGCCAATGTGAACAGGGTGTATTCGCATTAGCAATATTTATTATCTTAGACTGAAACCTAGGTTGCACTTCATTGCGATGAATTTGGAAAACACTTCGAAATGAGCATCGACATGATTTACATGAAGCCTTAGAGCCAGACGGGCTCGTAGCTGCCGGAGCTTATCACGATTTTTGTAGCACGAAGCAGCTAGGAGTATTTTTACTCCCCCTGGATGGGATGCTAGTCCATTGCAGGTCATTCCCCCACATTTTTTTTTTGGTCTCCCCAACAATTCGCCAGTACCCATTTATAGACCTGGGTGGAGAGAGGCACTGTGAGAGTAAAGTGCCTTCCTCAAGAACACAACACAGGGTCCCCGACCAGGGGCATGTTTCTCGGAAGCCCCGCAAGCTTTTCGGGCTGGTAAAGCCACTTTTAGTAAATCTTCACCTAAAAACAGGGTGGTGTATACTCCTGAAAAATGTTGTATGAAAGGAACTTCTGGTTATACTAAGAGTATGTAAATAAAACAGCTCTGTAAGGTTTGAGATTATGCCACGCCTTTCCGGGTGCAAAAATTTTGCGAGACCTTCGAGAAGCAAGCCCCAGGGCTCGAAGCCGGATCGCTTCGATACGGGGATGAGCGCACTAAACATGAGGCAATCGTGCCTCCACTATATAAGTACTTTATTTAATAACGTACGTTTTCGTAACCAAGTCACTCAGATGAATCCCAGATGTTTCACCGTATAATCCAGAATAGCGGGAATCAGGGAGATCAAAACTGGGTTGACACAAGGATGAATTGAAGACGAGTTCTGTTCTGGTGAGGTTGTCCTGACCTAACAGCCATATATGTAAATGCAGATCCTTTTCAGGGGCAGCTAATTTAACCTTTTCTCTATGGAGCAGTGCCCCTATTACCTCTAAGACTGCTTTTAATATGTTACAGCCGGATAAAACACCAAATGACGCTAATGGATCTTAGCTGTCGTAAAAATCCGTTTCAATCGTTTTCTTAAGAAATGGCGTTAAATATCGTTTTGATGATAACATAACATATCACATATTGTGTATGAAGTCACGAGTTTGGAGCATCCAATTTTCTGTCATGTGACAATTATTTACAAAGGCAAGGTAACCATAACGGATATCACATTGTCCACCTAACTTTTTAATCAAGAGGAGGCTTATTTCTGAATACATTCACTTTTTACAGCATGAGTTTGCTAAGGTGAAAAACAGCATGTATCCTAAAAGCCCGGGATACCTACTAAATCGGGATATCTCCAGGGTCATTTCTTTGGGGACTTTTGTAAGGTGTATCACTTTTGTTTTCAAAATCTAATTATCTGGCAATGGTATAAAAAGGGCTGTTAGCCAACACTACATGATCAAGCTTAGCCAGACAGGATACAAGAATAACTTTCCGCTTCTACGCATGACAAGAAAAACTCTCCCATATAAGAATCTAAGACTAGGTAAACCATTTTGGCAAAAAAAAACCGATGAAATGTTTTGACGCCTATGTTATGTAATAAAATGTGTGTAAGAAAGTTACAGTACATGTACGCATCTGAACCGACTCGAATGAGAACACCCTACATTTGAGTATACGGCTTTAGCCATTTTGAAGATTTACTGAGTATCGGCTCTTTGCCCCTTACTGGCTCCTACCAGGACCCCCTTGAAGTGCTGGATATCGACAGGCTGTTCTGGGACACCAGAACTCCTCATATGTGTGCCTGTCCTTGGTGCATGCGGACATTTGCGCGACATTTGCCAGCCCTCGCCAAGATAGGCTGCCCCTCTCTGTTATGGTCTCTTGTGACAAATGGATACAAGCACGGTGACTTTCTAAGGAGTCAGTGCACTGAAGTAAGCTAATAGGTACGCGATGTTCCTCTTAAATCCCCTCAAAGGTCTGAGCACGTGGCTATAGGAAGCACGACATTTTGTTTTGAGAAGTTTTATCTGTTGTCAGATTTGTTGCAAAATTTTATTGCAAGGCTAAAACTAACACTACACAACCAGCACGGAAATTTCTTACTGAAATACCCCTAGCATTAAGTTACAAAATACATGTAGATACCAAACGAAGCCACCAAAATTAATTACAAAATTGCTTATTGCTGTTGGGCGGTTGCTTCAACGGGTAACAAAGAAAGCGGAAATTGATTTTTGATATCAATTCCTGCCAGGCAAACTATTACAAGTTACTAAATATCTAACTTCTCTCATATATGGTATGGATATATTAATCCATGCCAATGTACAAAGTGAAACCATGTTACCTTTTTAGCTTCCAGGTGCCAAATAAAAGTCAATAAACGAAATAGAAGGCAGCTGAATTGACTGCATTTGTCACAAATTGTCGATTTCAGTGTTCATTAACTGGGAGGTTGCTGATCTTCTGCTGATTGATAATTAAGGAGCTCAATTCCGCTTGCTTTGCTTGAAGGCTGGGTATCTCCTGAAGGGTTGTGTTCACGCCATTCTCTTGAAGTCAAGGTGTGAAAACCTGTGCTAAATCTAAATATCGTTATGTCGGCAAAATCGTTTTCCAAAGATGGCGTTAAATGAGTAGAGGGAATGAATGCAGGAGCGTACTGGTTAACTGAAAAACTTCTTTCCCTTTTAATGTTTTGGTCACAAAACTCTGGCTTCAATTCCTGTTTTAGTTCATTTGACACTTCTTTATTGGCCGCTAATCTGTCTTCTTGAAGAAATTGCTTTATCGCCTTTTCTTCGGCGCTTGCAATACCTAGCTCCTTTTCAAGTTGTAGTCTCCTCAATTCTTTTTCCTTTTCCTTTTTGCCTTGGCTGCTGCATCAAGTAATGCTAACAAGAGATGTTTTGTGGATGACGAACTTGCTTTAGACCTTTCAGAGGCCCTTGACTTCATACTGTGACCGGATTTTACTGACTGTGCACGACTTGGGGCATGACTGGATCTTCTTTCTAACACTTGCATTCGCACACAGAGTCTTATTCTGCACTCAGTGAACTCCGGATCACTGAGGTCAAACCATCAATGTGGCTCTTCCTTTTCTTTCTCCGTTAGTAACAAATCAAAGTGTTCCTTAAAAGCGTCATTGAATGCATCTTTCAATTGGTCTAATCGCAACCTCTCTTTGTCTAATTGTTCTATTTTTGCCTCAGGGGTATCATGCAACACATTAACCTTATCCATTTGTTGCTTTGATTTCTTTAAGGCGGAGTTCCTGTTTGCAAGCTTAGTTTCTAACTGATAAGCCAAACCCTTGTTTGGTAGATTTCGTCTTCATCTCTCTGTTTTCAAGTTTTCAAGTCGGGATGGTTCGACTCCAGCCACACGCTTGGGTGGCTTGGCTGTTCATGGCATCGCCTCAAAGTCCAGATCTGAAAGTGTGTCATCACGAACAAATGCCGGTGCGCTAACAACACTCATCGTTTGGTCATGGAAAAAAAGTACCAAATGATAAAGGCGATCAACTAGAATGCATAACCATTGGCAGAACGAAGTGGCCATATTTTACTGTAACACTTGCAGCGAGTCAAACTTCAAGATGCGTCGCTTAGAGCATGTCTACTAATTTCTGTCGGGACCATCCTACGGGTCTTCTGTGAGGTAGCAAGAATCACCGAAAACCAAGTTGACGGTTAACAGCGATTTAATGCTTCAAATAGTAACGATCGTAAACTGAAATAACAATACAACGAATTTCTAATCAATTTACTTGAAATGCTGCGTAACATAAGATCAAAAGGGGCATGTAACAATCTTCGAGTCTACATCAATAACGCGACAAAATGACGATAAACATAAGTTAACAAAGAATCATGATAAACTATGCTAAAAACTATTCGAGATTCTATGATCAATGTAAAGATGAACATTTGCGGCTGATTAACAGCCCAGAACAGCCTGGTCTTAAATGTGGGCGTTCACGATTACTCTCCTCTTGAATCCAAGACAATTAAAATTGTATTATGTGCGATTTTGTACATCAATGTGCTTTTGCCCAAAATAGAACAAACTAAAATAAAACTACAAAAATCACTTACATATCAGTCCCACTTGTGCCAAGGTTAAGAAAACGAAGAACAGCAAAGGTACAACTAGTCAAGGTGAAATCTTACGAAACTCTCTTAAAGGGATGCTGAACTAAGCTTTTATATGCGCGTGATGACGCTAAAAGGTCCGATTACAAAACCAATAGAAAACAAGATAACCATTCGTAAACGCTGTAACTAGGCTCGTTACCAAGGACTAGGCACGCAATCAAGCTAATCGATAACTGATGTAATAAAAATCGAGACTTTGTCTAGTAACCTCAACAACATCAAACGAACGAAAATCAACCACACGACCTGTGCTATTGTCGTTTCTTGTTGTGAATGTGTGAAACATACCTCTACAGTTTGACAGAAAATAAAACAATACATATTTCAATATCCTCGGGTTTGAAATGTTTCTTGCAAATGTGCACTTTGTCGTTTTTGATCTGCTCCCTGAAATCCTGGTCGATTTCGCATGCTTTCGTTAGCTCTCCGAGCCAGTCGTTGGGCCATTATCCAAGAACGGAACAGTTGACCCCCGGCATCATTTATGAATCCTCTTCACGTATTATTTCAGTTGAATGGTATCTAGATCGTACACAAAAAAAGAATAAACTTGCACAAATTCGAAGCAACGCCACTCGCTGCTCGCTATCTTGATAATTCCGTACACCTTCACAATCATGTGACATGCCATAAACCAAAACAAAGAGTTAGTCCTTTGAAGTCTGCCGGCTTTCATAACCAGACTGCCTCCATTAACTATGGTAAAAAGTAATAAAATCCTAATGAAGATAACATTAAAGCTATTCTAACAGAACCCTATATATAAGTAATTTGCCATTAGAAATGGTGGTAGTCTTCCCAAATTCTAACCGTCCAATTGTATAAAATGAACAACAAAAACAGCAACATGTAAACTGAACATGTTAACTAGAAGGTTTTGTTAAGGTCCATCTACATTGCAGAAGCACTGAAAAAATATTTTTTGGGGTTAAAAGTTCATAACCTGATTGTAACTGAAACTAATACTTTGTACATGATGATCAAAAGTGTACTAAACATGGACAAGTTAAGATCTGCATTGTTTCAATGTTTTGTTCACTGTATAATGGACACAATGGACAGTTCTGGAGATTGCTAAAACTCGGTTGTTCTGACTGTAGGTTATGGTTGCATTCACACTTAGAAGCATCTCTGTCAGGTCTTCTTCTGTCAGCTGGCCAAACTTTTTACAACAACAACAACAACATGTAAACTGAACATGTGAACTGGAAGGTTATGTTAAGTAATGCCAATCTGCATTGAAGAAGCAGTACTGGACAAATGATGGTTTAAGGTTTAAAGTTCATAACCTCTGATCGTTGTAACTGAAACTAATACTTTGTACATGATGATCAAAAGTGTACTAAACAAGGACAAGTTAAGATCTACATTGTTTCAATGTTCTGTTCACTGTATAATGGACACACTGGACAGTTCAGGAGATTGCTAGCACTCAGTTGTTCTCGCTGTAAGTTATGGTTGCATTCACACTTAGAGGCATCTCTGTCAGGTCTTTTGTCAGCTGGCTGAACTCTTTATCTTGGCCTAACTGTTGTTTGTAAATTGCATACAGCACTGAAAGCTTGTCATCAAAGATGGTCGGTGTTACTTCTTGATCAGCTGTGACTAACAGTGCTTTAGCAAGAGCTCTGTTCTTGCACTTTGTTTTTAGTTTTGCCATACCACAACTGGAACACCAAATTATCTTGCCACCCATTTGAAGGAAAGGAAGAATTGCATTTGGTACAGGACAGAGCTCAATCGGATTTCTGTAATGTGACATGTAGTATTCCACAGGGCTCAAATTTAGGACCTCTACTGTTTACAATTATTTTACATAAACGATCTTCCCTCGGGTAATTTGTTTTCAAAACCCAGAATGTATGCAGATGATACAACTCTCACCTCATCTGCAGAAGACCCATATGTACTTGAACACAAAATAAATTATGATACGAACTTAATCCAGTCGTGGCTGACAGCAAACAAGTTAACTCTAAATGTGAAGAAAACTAAGTAGATGCTCATAGGGAGTAAATTCAAGTTATCCCAAATACATAGTGATTTTACAGTTAAAGTACATAATACACCACTAGACAGGGTAACCAAACATACATAAAACTCTTGGAGTTCACATTGATGAATCTCTCAATTGGCACCCACACATAAATGCTACAGTACTGCTCAAAAGTAAGTTGACACTTGAAACTCGAACCTCGAGACTCGATCCTCGAGCCTTGATGCTCGAAACGTTGGAGGATCGAGTCTCGAGGTTCAAGAAACAAGGCCTTCTCGGATATGCAAAAACTCGAAAGGGTTTTGAGGAAACGATTTATTTCTCGAAGGAAGAATAATACACTGTTCAATACTGCTCACACTTAGAGTGCCTCGATCGTTTTCGCATGAAAACATTCGACCATACGACAGCGGACTAAACGTGATTTTTTTCGGAGAAAACTTGTGTTCAAAACTAAATGCAGACCTGCAGTCAACGATGGAAACTTACCGGTAAATGCGGATAACCCTTTATGTTCAGAGTGGTTGCAAAATTGCTGAAATAAAACTGAATAAAAGCTCCTTGCTTCTAGTATTGTAGCCGATAGCAGCACACGCAGCGCCATGGAGTCTAGCCGCATTCGAAGGGCGACGTGTTTGTTTACTTCGTGTTCGATTTCTTGAATGTTCACCTGCATCTTGTCCAGCTCCACAAAATAATCGTGAAGAGAAGCGAGAAAAATTTTTAACTTGCAGAATTACATGCAAACGACAAATCGCCTTCCCACTTTGGTTTTGACACATGCAGGCACAGTTTCGAATTTTGAAAATCTGGCAAGAGCATATTTTTTTCATTTAGGTGAATGAAAAATACTTTCAGTCGAAGGAAAACGTCTTCATATGAAAGAAACACTATTCTAAGTCATCTTCCAGGAACCCTGAAAGTATTTTTTGACTGACATCCATTTCTTTTTTTTTAAATAATGTGGCACTTTTCATTTCGCGCGGCGGCGCCCAACTTGCATGTTTCACCAAAAACAGAGATTTTAATATATCAGCATAAAAAGTGCTGGCTTCGTTTTCGTGGTGGAAATATGCGACTTCTCATTTTTCGTGTACAATTTCTACAGTTTTTTATAAATATATCATTGTTGAGTTAAGTTTTTTACAGAGAAACTAAAAAGTGCTCGCAGAAAATTGCTTAACTTAAGAAATAAATTATTAAACACAGCATTTTCGTTCCCAGTGCGGCTATTTTTATCCTGGAAAGAAATTTGATCGGGGCAGATTTTGATCACGTGCTAGGCAACAACTTCTGAGCCTTGAGCGCGCGTCATGCAATCAACAAAACAGCTATAAATATTGTAGCTTTCGCCTTTTGTTTCGTCTAAACATTTGATTACCCTTGACCCTAAAGCTTATCTTCTCTTCTCAAAATCATTATCAAAAATTTAGTCGGCAAACGGCTTGCCTGGATCCTTGGCCGTCGGGCAAGGAAGGAGAGAAAGTTTCTTGTCCGAAGAGAAAATCTACTTGTCATGGACGGGTTTTTTTTCGAGCCCTGAATTTAGTGCTGTTTCGAACGTAGAAGGCCTGAAATTAAAGATTACGGCTCACAAAACTTTTAAAAATAAATTTGACCAAATTCATGCAGGCATAAAATTTATTTACCGCGAGAACACTTCTGTGATCGGTTACAGTGTATTCCAACAGACAAACATTGAACGTTTTGACCGCCAATTTTTTCACGTGGCAATGCAAGCAAATGTACCGTAAACGTCCATGTATAAGCCGCACTTTTTTCACTAAATAGCCCTTTTCACGGTTAGCTCTGCTCATTTGCATTACAATAAAATCTGGCATGTATGTGAGGCAATTTCGGGCTATTTTGCAGTTTTAGCCCGAAATTGCCTCGCATCCACGTTGGATTACATTGTAATGCAAATGAGAAAAACTAACCGTGAAAAGGGCTATTGAAGCCCAAAATCAAGGGTGCGGCTTATCCACGGATACATCTGTGTTTGGAGATCGCAAACACCTTATTAATATTCATAAAACTTCTTAAGTTGTCAAGAAATAAACATAAAAGAAACTGAGAGTTTGTTGCTGTTTTTCGTTGACTTTTTTCACGAGTGGCGGCTCCTAAAGGAGCCGTTTATGTCTTTGAGTGTTTATCAGCGAATCTTGCTCTCCACGAGTTCTTTCAAGCGATTAATTTTCACTTTACTCGAACAACTAAACACCAACCTACAAGGAATCTCCATTCCTCTACACAGCTGTTTTCAGTGACGTCTACGGCCAGTCAATTCCGCGCATATCTTTCCGCCACGTGCGATAAAATACGCGAGTACTCACGAAGGAAATGGCCGACTATTACATTGTTTTTGACCACTTTCCCGGCAAATTTGTCGACTTTGTTGTCAAGCTCCTGATCTGCCTGAAGTTTTTTGCCTATTGCGGGTTTTCAAATAACTTTATAGACGTGATATCCCCGAACAGCTGAGTCAATTGTTTGAACTGCGATGCTTTTGATCGACCCAGGCTCTGTCCCAGACTCCTCCCCACATCGAAAGCTTGGCTACTAAGCACTCGTTCGTTTTGTTGCAATGGTAAAGTTTACGGCGTGTTTCGAAGTGATAATCTTGAAAAATTGGGTAAAAAGAGCATTTTAAGTTGAAGATGTCATAAATTCAAACAAAAAAGAAGGTACAGCAAATGAAATTTCACTTTCTTTAGACTTGATAAATGTGAAAGATGGCAGCAACTTCTGTGTCAGTGTTTTGACACCTTGATTGTTTGTCCTTGTTTGCTCATAGCAAATACAACTCTGCTGGTATTTAAAACTTTATTGTTTTTATTTTTTTCTAAAATCTGCCCTTCCAAATTGGGAGTGCGGCTTATCTACGGATGCAGCTTATACATGGACGTTTACGGTATTTTCAATCGAGAAAACCCACAACCATAATTTATTTTTGCGCGAGATTCATTCGTTCGCTAGCATAACCAATCACAACTAAACACCCTCTGCCCTTATCAGTGTTTACAATCGAATCCGTCGCACGCCTTGGTAATTATTTCTTTTCGGATTGCAAAGTGAGCGGAACGATTGCTCGCAAGACCGGTCTGCATGTACACGTATTTGGTTTGCGGGCCGTCTGTGCAATTAATTTCTCAAGAGATCAGTCAAGCGACAAGCTCATTAACTTTCTCAACTCGCAACTCGATCCTCGAGACTCGATCCTGGAGACTCGAGACTCGATACTCGAAACTATCGAGGATCGAGTCTCGAGGCCCGAGGATCGAGGGACTGTCAACTTACTTTTGAGCGGTACTGTATCTTAAAGAAAATTTCCACGGGTCTTGCAATCTTAAAGTTGGTAAGCACTACTATTTGATACTAGAATGAACATTTATAATACACTTGTTATGCCTTATTTCAATTATTGTAGCACTGTATTGGGCAATATCAGCAAGGGGTTATCAGACAAAATTCAAAAATTGCAAAATAGGGCTCCCAGAATTCTCACCATTTCAAATTACGAAACACACTCAAGTATTTTGTTGGATGAACTTGGCTGGGTAAGTTGGGAAAACAAAAGACTTAAACAATTGGCCACGATTATGTATAAAATCCATAATAATCTTTTCCCATTGTACCTGAGGCATATTTTTACCAAAACCTCAAATGTACAGGAGCACAATGTTAGAAACTCTGAGATAAACTGCTATGTCCCAAATCCAAAAACGGATTATGAAAAAGGTAGCCTGCACTATAGAGTATCTATTTTATGGAACAAGATTCCATCAGAAATTAGAAACTCAAAACAGTTTAAAACCCCACCAAATGGGAAAGCTTATTTTTAGTGCACTGTAAGTTAGAGAAATTTTTACTACATAGGATTTTTACTGTAGGCAAGTTAATTAGTTTGTTAGTTAATGTAATGTATTGTTAATTTGTCCATTCCTGTTAATGTAAGTAGTTTAGTCTTTGTAATATTCTGCATGACTCCTAGGAAGACCACTTTTGTGATAAGATTTGACTGACTTGACTGACTGATGAAGATACAAATGGCGGTGGCTCTTTAGTTTTGGATTTTAATGACCTCATTTGTAAACGAAGATTACATAGCATGAAGGTCTCAATAAGTATTATTTCATTTCAGACCTATTGGGTTTAGAACCTAGAAATTCACTAAATAGCTTAATTATTTAAGAAGTATTGCCTTGTAAGGCTTTAACCATCTACGACAGAAGCCTTTAATGACGAATGCGCAAAGTTGCGCTCTATATTCTCCCGACTTGATTATCCAATTGGCCTCGTAAATTCTACTATTAATATGTTTATTCTATCTAAGCTAGACAAGAAAATTGATGATGGGAACACAATCAGAATAGTTCTTCCTTTCAAAGATCAAATAGCCGCTAATGCAGTCCGTAGGCAATTACGTGATCTTAGCAGAAAGATTTGCGTCACTTTGCAGCCAATTTTTGTGAGCAAATAAAGAATACCAAAAGATATAATAGTGAAGAACTCTTGCTTACTACAATAAAAATTAACTCAATGGTTTTCGCCTGGGAACAGTGTCTTCTGATTTGTTGATATTCTTGGAGGTATTCATGGCGAGCAAAAGAAGGTCGGCTTTTTGTCAACAATTTTGGATTACTTCAGCGTTGCAGTGTAACAAAACTAGCTATAGACAGGGTTAAAATAAATGCATCATGTCTAGTATCAATATCTGATAATGAATACTAAAATAGTTAAGAACTCCTGTTTACAACAATGAACTCAAGCAAAAGAAATGCGGAGTACATTGTTTGTGCTATTTACTCGCAATTTAATACCTTTTGTTATTAAAAGAATTTCAGAAAGCTTGTCCTCGTCTATGTCTTTTATGGTTTCCGCTTCATTATTGTCATTGTTGTACTTTTCAATAATTCCTTCCAATGTGGAATTGAAAGGATAATTTTTAAAATTCGCCTGTAGACCAATTTCTTTATTTTTTGTTTCTATGTGAAAGCTTTCCTAGTTTTTTTTTACAGGTATTCTGCTGGGCTCACGATCGAATCATCTTCGCACATGGTACTCAGGATTGTTAATATTACAGTGATAAACATCATGTAACGAGACCTGAATTTTATTTCCTTTGCAACATCAATTTCTTGTACACACAACACTGGTTCGTCACACTTTTGTTGTATACATAGGGTATCCATACATAGCGATGCCTTGTCCAGTAAAATGACATGATCACATTCATCTGCTACCACGTTATGATATAAAACAAACATGCCTGCACAACATGCGAATATAATATACGCATAAAAGCGACAAAACTAATGAAGCGAAGAGAAAAATGGCAGCGGATAATGTACTCAGTTTGAGCAAAAACATAGCGAATGTAATCTTAGTAATCAAGACAGACGTTACATAACTAGACCTAAGCTTATGACAATTAAGGTTTCGTTTATCCTCACTCTGATGAAAGCGACTTTCGCAGTCCAACATGGCATCTTTGTTGTCATTTCCTAGAGTTTGAATACGACACACCTTGTCTTTATGAGTAAATGTTCTTCTGTCGTCTGTAGCAACATTCTGTCCACATTTTCTGTTCACTGAGAACTCATTTCATTTCTGGTATGATTCTGGTAAGACCTTCGCTAAATCATTTGATTCTTTTGCTATTTTGAGCTAGTGGAAAGACCCGTTTCGAAATATATGCTCATTACACACGCCATCCTTTTTAGTAGATCTACCGTGAATGGTGTGTGGGTCTGTATGATTACACCATTTGTTAAGATATTCGACTTATCCGCCACCGACTTCGACATCGTGGAAAGAAGGTTGAGCCTTTTTGAAGGGTCTGCGGTATTCCCCATTGCACGTGACTGAGTTTTGTGGAGAAATGCACAGTAAATTTAAAGTCGGCCTCGCCTGACTAATTAACACAACACAAGCAAAACATAACATCAGATAAGTGTTGTTTCGTCACTTTCAGACAAAGGAGGGCTAAACTTCAGACTGTCCGCTCACTTAATGTGTTTTAAAATGCTGCTACCACAATTCCACAGTGATCATAATTAACATAATAACTGTATATAACTACAAATATACCTCGTTCTTTCATCCACTGCAGCCGAAATAATAAAGACTGCCCGCCACTGCAGGTATTTGGAGGCTAAGCACGCGTGTTTTTGAGACCCAGACAGCAAAGAATCTCCATGTACATCACTTTCATAAATCTTTTGTGGTAAATTGGAGAATTGGAGTACTATTCCTCCAATTTAGCCATAATCACACTACTCTCGCGTTTGTTCAATGGAGATTAACAAAAGTATCGAAGCACTCATTCAACAAGAAAGTTTCTTGTTCTAAAATGCTATCTCTCAGGCTAGTATTACTTCGGGAAAAGGTACAACCAATATGAGATTAATGAAACACAAAATTGGATTAACACAATAATGGTTCGTTCTCAAAGTGTTTGTTCTATGCAGAATAAAATTAGTATCAAAACCATACTTTGGATAAGTGTTTCCCGGCCTGCGTCGTCATATCCATTTGATATAGACTCTAGATGTTGTTTGGTGAAGGTTATTGTAAAATTAAATTAAATTAAACAGTTTGTGCCAGAGAGAAACATAAGGGCATAAGGGCATAACCACTTCACATATTATCGGGTTTTATTGTTACATCAATAACTAACAGAGAACAAATTTTGAGGTCTCTTTTTGAGTTATTTTTTATAAAAAAAAAATACCTCTTAGTCGGCGCGGGAACTTGACACTTCTGTGTTTTACAAGGGAGTAAATTCAATTAGGGCTGACAAATCGTCACCAACTGTTCCCATGAAATGTTTGAACAAACCAAACAAGATATTGCTATTTTTGAGCTATTTTTTTGTAAAAACAAATACCTCTTAGTCAGCGAGTCGGGTATGTTATTCTACGGGTCAATGGATGAGTGGGTGAGTGAGTGAGTTAGTGAGTTAGCGAGTGAGAGATGTATGTATTTCACACTAATCAGATTGGATGTACTATAAACAGCAAATCAAATTTCTTGTTTTGTTGCAGATTCATGTAACATGATAGTTTTATTTGTTATTTCCAAATGGTAACTCGACACTTTTGTTTTTCATGGTCATAATAGACTGGCAAACAAGAAGGCGATCTAGCGGTGCTTCCAGAAAAATGTTTGGACCTATCTTTTCTTAATGAATTCAGGGGCATTTTAATATTTCGCATAAATGGCAATTGCTAAAAAATGGGAACTTTTAACGGAGATTTTCTCAAAGTTAAGGTTTGTGGTATTCCTGAAGACTCTTGGCGGCGAGCTGACTGCAAATTAATTCGATTAAACTTGAAGGAGACACGGTGATTGCACGCTTCGCAAAATACAGTCTCATAAGGTGGCAAAAAAACTCTCAGGCGTTGGGAAGGGCAATGTGACAAGGAAACGTCTCAAACTCTGCCGATTTCGTGGCGTCTTATAAAATTAATACAGTTTTTATTAGTCTTTTTTTCAGGATTACCTGTCATAACGTCTTATTGGTTTTGATATCGATATTAATTTGAAATGGTTTCATGGAATATCAAAACCAAAAAAATCTACGATCATTGTTGGTATCAGAACATGCTTGTTATAAACTGAGTGAAATTCAATTATAGGTTGACTAGTAAAAACGTGACAATCTTACTTTTCATGCGAGCGTTGTAACATGATACTTTTGTTTCTTTTTTGTTAAGTTATACAACATGATCCCCTTGTTTTCTCGAAAACTTAAGTGCAATGTGCTTTTTCTTCACTGCTGGAGATAAATATCTAAATTCAATTATACGTTGACTAGTAAAAACGTGACAATCTTACTTTTCACAGGAACATTTGTAACATGATACTTTTGTTTTCCTCCTAAGTTATACAATATGATCCCCTTGTTTTCTCGAAAATATAAGGGCGATGTGCTTTTTCTAAATATCTACAAAAAAAATGGAAGAAGAAAGATTTTTTTTCAAAACACTAATTATCATTTCACGGATAAACAAAAACTAATCTAATTATGAGAAAATCACATCTGACAGGTCAAGTCACGGAACAGCACGTTCTTATTCTGTTGGCACCTTTGGAATCAAAAACCACTTCAAATCAGCAAGAACTTACTGTAGGAACTATTCAAGGACTGACTCTGAAAAGCTGGTACACTAACTTACAACAAAAGCCTCTTAACAGATGTCAAGTACACAAGTACAGGTGCCTTACAAACAACTTATCCAAGACAAAAACAAAACCGACAAATGAACTTCTTACAACTAACAATAGATGGATCGAAACCAACCAATGACCGATGACGAACTTAACACGAGTCTTGCAACCAATACCATGAAGGCTTATTGTCCAATCACTTTTAACGGACCTAACTGGTAACACCATCGACTGACAAGCATTATTCACTACCTCCAAGGACTTGTTATTCACAAAAAAATAACTCTTGCACGCCTTGCATGCCTATGTTTTAACTTGTAAATAAGCTCAAGTGGCTTATGAAAGGGCATTATTACTTTACGACATTGTTAGTTTCTCTTTCCTTTTCTCTATTTTCTTATTTTTAGGCTCACAAAAATTTAGAATGTAAAACAAAAATCGATGTTGGTTCATGTGTCTGGTAATTACTCCATACTTAGAAAACCAGGCGAATGTCTGCTCACAGATTTCAGTGTCCACCTAGAAAGACATCTAATATGTCATTTATGTAAGAGATAAAGCCCAAGAACGCAGTTATTAAGCCATATACATTCCGAGGGCCATAGGCCTGAGGGATGTATATGGATTAATACCGACGTTCCATGGGTTTATCTAACTTATTTCATGATATTATTCATGAGGTATAGGTTACATAGAGGTTGTGTTTCACAGGGCAATAATTGGCCACTTGTTTTTTACATCTGTTTGTTTGTCATTTTTTGATGCAACTGCAGACAATGACATATTTCATTGCAAGTATTGTAAAGGTTTTCACACAGCATCGAGAAAGGGCATTTCACGGGTCATAATTTGTTCAAGCCACTTGTTCTCACTTAGGTGAGAAACAGAGAGCAATAGCACATTGTTTGTTTGTTAAGCCGACAACAATCAAATTTCAAACCTTTTGTGTTTTTTTATTTTTGTCTTGGTATTTTTTGGGAGGCCAGTACACTGTTAATTTTTGCAGTTTGGTTTACAACGACTCATGTTAGACATAACAAGCTTGGAAACGTTGTTAGCAAAATGTGTAAAGACGCAGACCTACAGGGCTAATTCAGCAATCACAGTCTGAGGGCCACAACAGCAACACGTGGACTGGAAAAAGGGATCTCAGATAAGTTGATTATGGAGCGTACGGGCCACCGAGATATCAGATCTTTACAAAGGTATCAGAGGCCTGATGTCTCTACCAAAATTGAGATTCTAAAGCATTAAATTCTTGATCCGAGTCCTCGTTAAAAAGAGAAGTAGATCAGTTAGTTGATGACGAAGTAAAAAGATTTTGCCAAGATGACAATGTGACTGTGAAGGGATCAAACTGTTGTGTTTTCCAGAATCACTCGTTTGTAATATCCAAAGACTTAAAATTTTCTTAGAGTGAATACATAGTCTGCATGATATATGGGATACTACTGTATTTTCTATAGTTGCAGAATAAATTTCTACATTTGTGTTAAAGGGAGAAATTTTCTCAGAATGTTTGGCAGGGTCAAAGGACGTGTATGATTTGCTTTAATAGCTCATTATAAATGGGAGGGATTTATTTGTATATTGCCCATCGTTACTGGGCAGCAGGGCAATATACAGATAAATACCGGGTATTTATATAGATATTGCCCTTGCATTTATAATTAGCAATTTATTCAATTCATCAGCCCTGCTCTTCCCTGCTACATTATCAAGCCCTCCCCAGACTTTCAGTTAGTTTAATATTCATGAAGTATGTAAGATAAATAAAGGATGTTGAATAACAAAAGAAAATGTGTGATTCATGAAATAATATTTATGAACATAATAAGAGTAAAAACAATACCTTATGGGTTTCTTGGCATTCTTACATAAATACTTGTAGAACTATTTCCCTGGAAAGAAAATATACTCTGTGTATAATTTTGAAATTACATAGTACTTTCATCCTTATTGTATCTAAGGTGGAACTTGAAGTAAAGCACCTTTGGAGATGTGACCTTTGGACAATTTTATTGTATACCAATTAGGTGTGCATGAATGTATTAAATATATACCTATTCCTTTCAACTTGAACTTCTTTTGAGTGTGGAGATAAGTTTGTATTCCATTAGACAGCACTAACATAGAAAATACAACAGCTATAGCACTTACCCCTTCCAAGTCAATGCGATCATAAGGATTACAATTGTCTTTGCAGCATTTGTCAACGGGGTTTCTAAACTGGAGCTTGTCAACTACCATGTCCATTTCACCAAGCTTCCTGGAAACTTTGGTTAGCCCGCTCCATACTGGAGTTGTACTAAATTTCTTTAGGTGGCAAGCATCATCATAAATTATTCTCTCTGCAAAATATCATGAAAAAAACATCCGTTCAATGCAAATTTTTGTCGTTACCATAGTCTAAGGGCCAGAATATATCACTTCATGTCAATGTTTCTTTCATAAATATATTGCGACAATCTTCTGCCTTTGTCAATCACATGATATGCACCCTTATTAGGAAACAATACCTTTTGGTAAACATTGTCCGGCCATATTTTGTAAAACATGCTTTTAACTGCAAAATTGTTTAAAGTAATTTGTGACCGTGAATGGGAAAACGTACACTAACGCTTTGCCGTTTAACGGAAAATTCCGTTTGGTATCCGTTTATCATCCGTTTAAAACGGTTCATGCAAAACGTTTAAACGGGTAGCTTGTCCATTTTAAAAAAACTAGTATCCGTTTAATGCTTTGGGCAAAACGTTTAAATGGTTTTCATGTCCGTTTTAAAAAAAATGCTATCCGTTAAACGCTTGAGACATAACGTTTAAACGGTTTTGACATCCGTTTAACGTTTTAAACTTAACGTTTAAACGCTTTAGACTAAACGTTTAAACAATCATCTGATCCGTTTTGGAGCTCGAAGAATCAAAGTGGCTATGAGCCACTCAACTTGGAAAATGGATCGAAGGCTCACTCAATTATTTTCGACTCCTCCAGTGCCAAGCAGATTTTCACCCAGAAATTTGAATCGCCCAGCTTCCAAATTGAACACAAGATAAACTGAAAGGTTGATGCTTCTTTTCGTGGCATTCGATCGAAGATCCATTTAAAATCCAAGTGCTAACCGCCAAATAATTTCGAGAAATGCAGCTGTCGAAGCGACCAGCATCTGTGGCCGAGATTTCGTTTGCCAAGGAGCAAGAGTCACGCTGTTTGCTCCACCCTGATTGGATGCATTTTTTAGCATTACCCAATCAGCGTGAAGTAACAGCGTGACTGCGGATAAGCTTCCAGAATGTCACAAACAGTATTAAAAAGTCGTTCGAATGGTAAGTTTACGTAAAACGATTTTCAAAGAGTATTTTTAAAAACATCTAACAAGCAGTTTCGTCAGTTTAACGGAGGAGCATTTCAGTGAACATCAATTGAAAAAAGACACAAAAATTATCTTATTGTCATAAATTAATCGTGACCTGATGCAGTCGCGGTCAACTGTGAACACTCGATAAAAGGTTTTTGCATGAGTGAACCAGTTTATTGTGTCGACTTCGGTACGTTTTTTAACGCAGTCAACGCAGAGCATTTCTGCGATAAGATATTGAGTTCTTAGGTCAGAATTCAAAGAATAACTAACTTGACACAATGTAAACGAACAACAACAGAAGTCGATCGCAAAACGCAAGTTTCTTCGTGATTTGCGATTGCAATGTATGTGACAGCTAAAAATGTTCCTTTTGCGTTCGGTTTATAGGTCTCCAGAGCGTTACGAGATTAAAACTCCTTTTGAAAGAAAAGTCACAGAAAGAGGGTTCTTAGGACTTGTGTACTTCAGCATGGAACAATTTGTTCAAATGCACTGTGCTGTCTAGCTTGATTCAGTTGACTAAAGCCGAAGGACCGTGAACGTGACATCGCTGGCGATCGTCCTTGATCAATCTTTGAATGAAACAGAAACAGGAGAATGAAGGTACATAAGTAAGTTGTCTCCACGGCTAGATTCTAGAATACCCCGCCACTAGAATCTAAAATTTTAAAACCTGCTCCCGCAGTCCCGCAGTCCCGCAGTCCTCTTATTTGCATACGTTGTTCGCCAGAACCTGCCACTAAAATCTAGAGTTTAAAAACCTGCTCCCGCAGTCCCGCAGTCCCGCAGTGATCTTATTTACATACGTTGTTCGCCAGAACCTGCCACTAAAATCTAGAGCTTAAAAACCTGCTCCCGTGCTCCCGCAGTCCCATCTTATTTCATACGGTTTTCGCCAGACTGTTGAAGCGTTACTCCCGCGCTGCCGCAGTCGTCAAATTTGAGTAAAGCTTTCAGCGATTTCTTAGTAAAGCGTTACTCGCAAAAAAGTCACTCCGGGTAATCGCTTTCATTTTTATTCTAAACCAGAACTACTAAAGTTACGGTGTATTTACATATAATCTAAAAGGTACGTAGTGTACCGCGTAATCACTGTGCACCGCGCATAGCATCGCCAAACTATACATTAAAATATACAATTTTTTCCAACTCTTAAGAAGATTTCAAATAATTCCCCTTCCCTGTTCTTACATCTTGACATGAATTCAGCCAAGTAAGAAGCGAAGTTATGATTTCTTACTCCGAATGGTGGACGTTTCACCTTTGCTTGTCAAATCTATTCCGAAACCACAACAAAACAAACGAATCTTACTTAAACTAGTTTTACCTTTGCTTGTCAAATCTATTCCGAAACCACAACAAAAGAAACGAACCTAACGTAAGCTATACATTATACAATTTCTTCACATCTCTTAAGAAGATTTCAAATAAATCGCCTTCCCTGTTCTTATATCTCCACATGAACTCAGCTAAGTAAGAAGAGAACTGATTCTTTCTCACGCCGAATGGTGGTAGTTTCACCTTTGCTTGTCTCCAGTGACCTTCAATTTTATTTGTATTGTCTCCCTCTTCATTTACAAATTCTTGCGAGTGGTTCACTGTTCTGTGTGAATAGCCATGCTTCTCAAGATTACAGTAGGCTTTCCAGCAGTCGGATATTATGAATGTTCCTGGCTCAATCCATCTTTCAATCAGCGGCAACAAAGTTGCATCATCTCTTTTGTCCACTGCCACCATAAAACATTTCCTACTCTCTTGCTCGATTCCACCAAACACCCATTGTCCTTCGACGTGATGGCCTCAATGATATTTTCGCTTTCCAAATTTGCGTTCATCAATTTGGACAATCTTTCCTTAGCTGCCTATTTTCTGACTGCTATCGAACATGGTTATTTCACACACTTCTCGACAAAAGTTGTCCCAGTCTACGCCTGTACCACGTGCTAGTCGTAATTCACGGGTTATCTGACTCTGCTCCAGATCCTGACACCACCAGTACGTGAACTTAAGTATTTCCTCCAATGTCATGTTGCTCTGCGCAAACCAGCTTCCCCTTCTTATTGATGTTTCCGTTCTGTGTCGTTTCCCGCTTGTTTGTATTCTGCACTCCCATTTAAAGCTATCTGATCGGTCCTTGCATGTCACTAGTTTCATTTCTTTGTTGCAGTGAGGACACAGTTGTGACTTTCCCAGCAAGCCTTCCGCCATCAGCCACTCAATTAGAACTTCTTTGTTGGTCATTACGTGTATTAAATCATTGTATGTCCACTCACTGCTGTCCTTCTTGCGCACATAACTGCCTCCTCGATATCCCCATTGGGTCCCGCTTTCTTTTGTTTCAGTTGAGGGCGTTTGTGTTGCCTGACTACATAACCGTGGTCTTTTAAGAGCCGTTGTCAGTAATTATTGAGAATCCGCGGACAGTTGCAAAAATTCGAATTTTTTTTCTTTTACCAAAAAATCCCTTTGGGTGAACTATTTTCAAAAACAATATTCAAAAGTTCCAGCGAGTCTCCGGTTTGGCGAAAAATAGAAAAGTTTAAAATTTGAGTAAACCTGGCCGAAAGGCGGGTGAAAATTATGCAAATTAGGGCATTTTCAAAACGCTCGTACAAAACAACGGAAACTTGTTTTTACCTCAAGTTTACAGGATTTGTTACACATGTCTTAAAGTTACTTTCAACCTAAATTTTATCTGGATCTATACTTTCTTTCCATTCTTTGTACTCTCGAACATAATGCAATGTTTCGTTCTTTGTTGACACCATGAATTTTACAGTATTTTAAAAGGCTGTAACATCGGGGGCATATACAATTAGCGCTTGTAAAGGGGCTTTTTTAAAAGAGCAACTCTTCCTCTTTGTCATACTGATTTTTATTTTTTTGGCCCGCTAAAAGCGAATGTGCAAGATAATAATCTATGCGGTGACCTTTGACTCAATTTGTAATTTTAACCATTGTTTACTTCCATGGACCGCGCAATGCATTTAGTCAAAATTCAACGTTTTTGTTTCAATTGCTGCTTTTATTCACCTATAAACTGACTATTCTTTCAGCATAATAAGGTCCCTGTCGTACGTTTCGACGTTTTAAACAACCTAAACAGCAGTAAAGTTGCTAAATTAACAATGAATAACAAACTAAGATTATAAAAATGTCGGCGAGATCACAAACTCCCCGATGAGGAGCAAGGAAAGCCTAAACGATTCGATAAAGTTTAACATTTACCCAGTAGATCTTCAATAATGTCTCCTATTAACTGTGCTACTGGAAAAATTAGTTTAAAGAAAAATAATGTCAACATCATTGCGTCCAAATAGTTAACACAGTTTTCTGTAAAGTACCTACTAAATGACAGACGACAATAACGAAGTAAATCGTATTCATAGGAATATTCAGATTAACAGGAACCCGTAGCTCGTGTTACTTCGCCTGAGTTACCGATGACCGACTGATCTCTTTTCCAAAATGTACAAAAAAACGTTCTTACTTGTTTGCATTCACTGCATTTCAGGCATTTTGCATCTATTTCAATCAAAATGTTTTCGTGTTCTTGTTACGTGACATACCGCATGAGGAAGAAGAGAAAGCCGCTTTAGTTAACTTTAAAGATAACAAGGTTTACTAAAGAGAAGGTCAAATGGCCAAAATATTGCTACAAAATTTAGATTTGATATCTTTGACCCGATAGAACGTTGTTTGGTGAGTATTTGTGAGTAAGCGTAAGGGCGCGCGGCCGTTATCACAATACAATTTAACACATGCAGACTTAAATATCTCTATTGTTCTTATCTAGCTGCCAAAAAAACTCGAATAGTTATCATATTATCAGTATAGTAATCGTAAAAGATGTTCATATCTAGGGTTTATGCAGCGTCGTAACCATTTCTCCACCAGGCGAAGATTCACCTCGTTACGCTTTGTTAGATTTTCGGTATTCCTCTTAGGCCCCATTTATATGGTCTCGGGTACCCGAGACAACCCTCCCCTCGAGTTATCCTGGACGAGGTAACTTTTACCTTATTTCTTTGCAAAATCAACCAGACTGTTTACATTAGGTTTGCAAACCCGTCTCGGTGGGCGAGACAACTCGGGTGGGCGAGTTGTCTCACCTCGCCGGGTAGGGTAACCCTGGCAAGCGGGGCAACTTTTCTTCATATAAACACTTTGGCTCGCCTAACCGGGACAACTCGCGAAGTCTCGAGTGTCACGTAATGCTTTTATTTAGAATTTGAAGCAGAAATTCGTATCAAAGAGTTCAAAATTGCCTCGGCAAAACCCACTGCGAGCGAATGACCGCGGGAAACTCGAAGTAAGGTG
>JAHPZR010032615.1:10000-15000 GCA_019787425.1 Platygyra sinensis | reverse complement strand
ATCTGTAGCACTTGAAGGAGGACTGATTTTTCGTCGCTCTCTCGCTTGAGATGAAGTACTTCAGCCGGCTGTTGTTGTTTTGAGCTAAAGGTCACCGGGTTTCATCTCGCGTTGGTTTTCACGGCCTCTCTTTCCGAAGTAGAGAATGGTGTTAAGGAGGCTCGAAAGGGTTTTTAGCTGCACGCGCGCGCGCAATCTACACACGCCATAACTAAGATGCACGCGTCAGCTGAACCAGTATTAAAATCAGCACACCGGAAGTTAATGCTGCGTAAAATCGCGCGAACCGGAAATAAAATCTGCAGAAAACATTTGTTTTTAGCTCGAAAGTTCGCTCGGTGACCTATCTTGATTTTTTGCATGCACGCACCATTCGCAATGGCACTTCAGATATAAAAGTTTCGGGGAAAATTATCTAGTGGAATTTTCTGTAAGCCATAAAACGCGTTTTCTTTAAATACATTTAATTCTACTAGATAGAATTTTTTCATACTGTCTGAAAAGTTAAAGAATTTAGGGAACTTTCCAACAAAGAAATAAAAATGGTAGGTCACCGAATTAGTTTCTCAGATAATTTACAAAAACTGAAATTTAGAGGACGCTTTTGTGGACCTTGTGCGTTGCCATGGTAACTGATATGACGTCACAAGTACCCTTAAAGTATAGCCCAACAATAGAGTTGCAAGGAGACATATAGTTTGCCCACACCATTAAACATCCTTCTTTGTAATCTTCCATCGTTTCACAAGCAATATAGCAACGATAAACCCTTTCGAGCCTCCTTAAGCCATGCCGAATTTGCAAAACTTTCTGTAGCATTCAGACCAAGCTCATTTGCTGCATGGAGGACTCAAGGTCTTCGCTGGAAAATTGGACGCTTGTGCTTTGTGAAAGAAATCAATCCCTGACGCACAAGATCTTTCAGTGATGGATCTAGAGCTTCGTTTGCCGGCTTGAATACTTATCCCGAATAATGGAAAACGGCTTTCTTTGAAGGGAACAGAGAAAAATAATCTGTCCAGCCGGAACTAATTGGCTTTCACCAGTGTTGCGACTGTATGGTTTTTCTTCCACTGAATTTTTCCGGCTTCTGCGTAAAAAGGTTTCAACATGGTCGACAATTCAGCCAGCTCCATGATTCCATGATTTCAAGTGCGACTGGAATTTTTCTCTCCTTCCTCCACGTTTAAGTCGGACGTGAACGGTTGGTTTATTTTATGGTTAGTTATCAGATTGTATTAAATTTTTATTTTGTAAAATGAATCGGTTTAAATTTACGAGGACTAAATATTAAAAGTCTACTCGTGACTTTCTCTACCTTCAAAGACATTGACAGCGTATTTTGGTGACTTTTTTTGTACTTTCCGGAACAGCACTTGCCATCATCTTTTTAATGTCACCATCGCTAGACTCAGTAACACTAGTTTGGTTTCCTTCCATATTAAATAAGAGAAAAGAAAAGTTGAAATTCTTGTGCTGACTGTGTTTCTCTTCGACGGAAACAATCGGAGGGCAAATATCGACTCGGGCGGGGGTTATTGCGTGATAACTGTCCGGAGATTTATATCACGTGACGCAAAATAGCCAATAAAATCAATCAAAAATTAATGGGTGGGTTCTAAGCTCGGATATCTGTCCTTGAACATTATCTGCTTCTCGAACAGATAATGTCCGCGAACAATTATCCTAGCATATTTTCGCGCCAAATGTAGGCTATTGTTTATTTATAACCCACCCATTAATTTTGGATTGATTTTATTGGCTACTTTTACGTCACGTGATCTAAATTGCCGGACAGGTATCACGCAATAACCCCCGCCCGCGTCGATATTTGTCCTCTGATTGTTTCCGCCGAGGAAAAACAGTCAGCCCAAGAATTTCAACTTTTGTTTTCTCTTATTTAATATGGAAGGAAACCAAACTGGTGTTACTGAGTCTAGCGATGATTACATTAAAAAGCTGATGGCAAGTGCTGTTCCGGAAAGTACAATAAAAGTCACCAAAATACGCTGTCAATGTCTTTGAAGGTGGAGAAAGTCACGAGTAGACTTTTAATATTTAGTCCTACGTAAATTTAAACCGATTCATTTTACAAAATAAAGATTTAATACAATGTGATAACTAACTATAAAATAAACCAACCGTTCGCGTCCGACTTTAGCGTGGAGGAAGGAGAGAAAAATTCCAGTCGCACTTGAAATCATGGAGTCGGCAGAATTGTCAACCATGTTGAAAACTTTTTTACGCAGAAACCAGAAAATTCAGTGGAAGGAAAACCATACAGTCGCAGCTTGGTCTGAATGCTCCAGAAAGTTTTGCAAATTCGGCATGGTTTAACACCATTCTCTACTTCGGAAAGAGAGGCCGTGAAAACCAACGCGAGATGAAACCCCGGTGACCTTTAGCTCAAAACAACAACAACCGGCTGAAGTACTTCATTTCAAGCGAGAGAGCGACGAAAAATCAGTCCACCTTCAAGTGCTACAGATTTTACACATTCCGTGTTTCACAGATGTAAATTCTGAGACTGAAATACATTTCTTTCTAGTCAAGTTTATGAACAGTACGTCGGAATATATGAACCAAAAGCGCTAAGTTTTCGAGTTTTTGATCCAAGGGGCGTTACGAGAATTAAATTCACATGACAGCTTGTCAAATTTGGTCCAATCACAGTGGAAATAAAGTTAGTTAAACCAATCAAATTTACTTTGCTCCCTCACGTCAATCACCGCATTCGCCATCAGATCACCAATGGCTTTTTTATCATCAGTTTACGAGCGGTTTATTGCGAACTGAAAATTAATGGGAGGGTTATAAAATAAATAAACCCCTTTCTGGCTTGCTGGTATGTCGGCTGATAATGTCCTTGGCTGAGAGATTGTCCTCAAAATTTCACATTTGCCCTCGAAGCTTCGCTTCTCGGCCAATGTTCATTTTTCGGACAATCTCTCAGCCGCGGACATTATCAGCCGACATACCAGCCGCCTGAAGGGGTTTATTTACTAAATATACCCCAATTTTCAAAACTGCGCGCATTGCGTAAAAGATTTGAAGAATAATAAACACGATAGTCTCCATTTGGGGCGAAAATATGCGCGCATATTTGTCCTTGGACATTATCTGTTTCTCACAGTTTCCTCGAGCTAGGCTCTTGGAAAACTGTTCGCTCTTCGGAACAGATAATGTCCGCGGACAAATATCCTAGCATGTTTTCGCGCCAAATGGAGACTATTGTTTATATATCCAACAAGGTGCTAATCTTCTTCATACGTGAAATTTAGGCCCCGTTTACCAGTAGTGTAGCAGCTGTCCAAAGCTGCTTTTGTTTTATCATTGTAGCAGCTGTTATTGTTTTAGGGATAGGGGCATTGTTTCTGTTGTTTGTTCTATTGTACTCTCAAAGGGTATCAAGCCAATCATGTGAGACCTTAGGCGAGCTGCTACATCACCCCCGTTTACACGGGTCCGGACAAATCGTTGCACGGACAGAAACTTGCACGGTTCCACCTTGCGTTTACACGGGACCGGCGGAACTGGACGAATTTTTGAACGGTTAAGTGTGCAAGTTTGGGACCTGAAAAAAGCAGGTCGAGTTTTTGACCGGCACGGTTCCATATTTGTACGGACTCGTGTAAACACCTGAACTGTGCAACTTTTTGCTCAGATAGCGCGGTTATGGCCTGGAATCAAATGCCGCGACTGGTCTAAACTTTACACAGATCCGTGTAAGCACCACTGCAACAGAATTTGCACGGATCCGTGTAAACAGGCGATCCAGGAACAAAATTCGTCCGTGCAAAAGTTTGTCCGGACCCGTGTAAACGGGGCCTTAGAGTGGAATAATGTGAAGTTCTGACTTGTGAAAAGAGCAGCAGACTAATTTGGTCAGCGATATAAAGCATGTCATACCGAAATTCGGCACTGTCTTCGCTCAAACTGGAGCAACTTACGACGAAAATACCTAAGCAAAATTCCAACAGCCATAAAGGCGTAGAGTTTTGGGCCAAAAGCATAAACGATTTCGGGAATTTCGGACGCCATTTCGCCTGCGCGACATCCACGAAAATCCTCGCAGCATGTCCTCGCGTTAGGCTCAGGCGATGGCGCAATTTGTTCTAAAAATAGGAAAATTGTCCCATATCATGGGGCCAACCCCAATACTAGAAATGGCGCGCTCTTACGGTCTCCGTCCCTGATTATGGCTCCTGCTTGCATACTACACATCTTCACACACACGCACACACACACACACACACAAACAAAAGGCAAATAGACTTTAAAAATTCTTCACAGGTAACAAGTGTTTTCCTGTTCGCAGTCCAAGAAAATCAAAGGAAAGGGGATTTTCGTTACCAGGGGGGAAGTTCCTTGATACGGTGAAGAAATTCTACCAATCAAATTGTTGCTAAGAGTGGCGTCATTGCGTTGTAATTTTGCGCGCTAGCGTTGAAGTTCAGGAACGTCGAGGACCATTTCCCTGTTAATAATTCTGGAAATCTGTTTGCTTGTTTGTTTTTAGCTTGCCGTACGTTTTTCTTCAGTGTTGTGTTGTGAGTACAGACTACGATAAACCGCATTTCGATTTGTGTTTTACCACAATATCAATCACGGTCAAAGAAAATGTCTCTTGAGAGCGCGAGCTGGAAAAGGCATTGCTCGACACATTGACGCGAGCAGCGTGGTATGCACGCTTATCGACAACGGCAAATTAGCCAATCAGATAGCGAGATTAGCAGCAATTGTGGTAAAAAAAATAATTCACAGTAATATTTTAATTTATAACGGTAATTGAACTGACTGGAGTGCAATTTTATTTTGGTCGGAAATCATACGCGTGATTTCAAAATCGAAACGAGCGCGCAGTATTTATCTACATGTGAAGCAGAACGAAAGAACATCAAAACTCTATAAGATAAAAAAAAAAACTTTAAGGAATTTCAAAGGAATCATATATCTAAAAGGGGCACTGCTTATTTTCGTCCTCATCGGCCATGTTTGAC
>JAHPZR010032615.1:0-5000 GCA_019787425.1 Platygyra sinensis | reverse complement strand
TCAAAACGGAATGAGGCTCGTTAAGAATGGCAAAGATTAAAAAGGACTGCAAATTACGAACTTGAAAAAACTAGCCTGAGGTTAGTTTTTTCATAGTTAGTAGAGGAGAACTAACTATGAAACTAACTAAGTAACTATTCTTTTTTCAAGATAAGCAAACCGTGACGTAGCTTCTTTAAAGAAAGTCATGTTCTTGAGCTTTCGTACGTAAGATTTCTCATTAACTGTAATGATATAAAAAAATATTAACTGTCTGATGAAGTGATGCCTTCCTCTCGATTGTTTTCTTGCATGGTGGCGCGCACTTCACAGAACTCCTCTATGAAAGTCGCTCAGCAAAACAACTATCAGAGGGGCCTGGGCTCTATTATGTCTCGCGAACTTTATTTTGGCTTGAAACACAACATTTCTTTTTTCATTTAACAGATTTTATTTTTCCACTTTTATTTTCTTTTTTTAAAATTTTTATTATCTTATAACCGATTTATTTTTTTTCTTTAATAATTATTAATGCTCCCAACCCATGAGAACGAGAATCAAACAACAACAAATGTGGGGAAAGGGGTTGGGAATGAAGTACTCCAACAGGCACTATCGCTAATGCAATACTAGTCTAGCTTGGTAAGATGGGAGGGGTCAAAACCCCCCTCACCCCCTTTCTCTCTAGGGGTGCAGGTCACGATCCCCTAAGAGAGGTGCTACTCCTCTTGAGGGCTGCAGATCACAATACCCTGCAAGAGTCCTTACTCCTCTTTAGGGCTGCCATCACAATACCCTAAAAGAGGTCCTTACTCCTCTCCAGGGCTGCAGGTCACAATACCCTGCGAGAGGTCCCTAATCCTCCTCAGGGCTGCAGTCACAATACCCTGAAAGAGGTCCTTAGTCGGGTAAGGTAGTTAAGACTCATGGTTACTATGGCAACCAATCCATTTTGTGAGTCTATGGGGCAAAGAGTGACCTGTATGGGAGCACTTCATCCCAACCCAAAGTTTAATCGTCTAGATCAATTCAACGTCACGGGACAAAGGAGAGATATACACCTAAGATTTACTCTACAGTCCAGCTGTGTATATCGTAATAGTAAGTGTAGCTTATCAGTTCATTATGCATCTTATGGGCAGGGAAACTGCTGAAGTCAAACCGGAATGTAATGGACCTACCGACTATATTAACTAATATAAGATCGTAATGATATTGTCAGATACTGGTGAGTAACAAAGTGTTGAGCCAGAGGCCTTCTTAACAACTATTCATTGCAAGAAAAAGTCTAACAAAACACTAGTGGAACCGAATCTTAACCTCATATTACAGATGCCTAGTCTATGAAAGAAGACAGTGATACTCTAATCATTAAATGTCTGTAACGCAAATATGCGGCAAGTCTATAGCGTTGACTGCCAATGGTAACATCTTAAATATGTAGAGGTATATATCTATGTATATCCATCTTTAGTAAACTTATAGCAAAGTATCTTGTGTATAGCATTTTGTATTCAAACATCCTATATATAGTATCATGTATCATAAGTCTACATAAGAAACAAAGTAAATTGCGTGTACCATAGTGCGGGATATGCTTGTGACATAGGGGTGAGGAGGGTGGGAAAATAATTGTACTAGAACACAAACTAAGGCAGGCAAGATGTTTGCCTGCTATAGCGATGGAATGAATAAACACGAGGCTTATGTTCAATGCACGAGGGGTTGATCGACAGTGATGCAAGAACTATCCTGATTGGCTCAGCCTGTATATGCACTTTGAACACACATGATCGGGAATGACCTTTGGCCTGTGAAACCAACCCTACGTTACTACATGTCACGCAATCCGTGAGTAGTTCTCACGATTGTCCCATTAACTACAATTTATATCTTCTAAGAGATAAATTGGTCTTAAATTTTTTTTCTTCTGTGATCCGATCCGTGATCCGGTCCGCTATCCGGTCCAAGTTTTTGTCGACACCGTCGCAATCTCATGGGTTTTTGAGAAAAATCTTTCCGATATGAAATAAATAAAGTTGTTGAATAAAAATGGAATATTTATGAGGATTGCTGATGCCATCAAGTGACAAACTAATAAAGCAAAACACTGTACTTACTACGTTTTTGTACCGAGCTGTGATTTTTGCTTGCTTTCTCCGCGTCTGTCTGCCATTTTGAAAGCGGAGAAGGCCCTGGGAATGAGGTTGGTAACATTTAAATAAACTGTCAATGACTTAGAATGAAATAGAATCTCACTATTTTTTGTAGAATCTCCAGACTTTTTTACATGAGTCTCCAGATTTTCTTTTACCAGGGGTTGGCAGGTCTGCTGAGGGTACCAGTGATATTGCCAAAGAAATAAAAAGATAGAAATAAAATAAATCCGCTTACCTTTATTCAAACCACAGCAAGGAAAATCCTTCACACTGTTCACGGTAAGATTGAGTGAATAAACTTAATTAGCGCGCGCTGCAAATTAGCCAACGGGAAAGGATGTTCATTTCACATCAGTATGTCAATCAGTCAACGTTGTAATGTCCTCGACGGTAATTGTTCAGGCTTAATTCAAATTGTTCCGGGATACACAACTTTTTCACAATAGAAGCTAAGGTAGGTGATTTTTATATGTCATCTAGAGAAAGGAGGTGGGGGGGGGGGGGGTACAAAGGGGAGTTTAAGAGCGTGAATCAGTTAAAGAGGACATAATTTGAAACCTGACGTAATTTGCATATTTGTACTCAACACTGATTAAAATTATGTCGGTCAGTATTTCGTAAGATGGATAAAATAAATAGTTTTTTTTCGATATTGGAAATAAAAATTGATTTCCTATGTTCTGGGAGATTTCCAAAATACTTTGATTTGGAAAAAAGAAATCGAGTGCGTGCTATGAAGAATGTTTACAATTGAACAACAAAATTATTCTTATCAGTTCAAGATTTCTCCAGAAATCTAGTATCACAATTTTTTAACATGTCTTAAGGCGTAGAATATTTGTACCATATAAACGAGAAACATGGAAAAAACTTTATTTAGACGACAGGAGTAATTTTCTTTTCATTTCTCTCAATTAACATCTGCCGTATATTTGCTTAACGGGCCGTCACTGGTGGTATAATTTTTCTATGTCCACCGTTAAATTTCCCCTATTTTTTAATTAAGGGAATCAGTTATTCAATAAACAAGCACTGTTCAAGGTAAATGGAAAGTTCTTAATCGAGATAACAATGGGGATATCAGCCTCCTAATTTGCAATAAATTTGCGACTATTTAAAACGACGTAAACCTAACTTCGAGCCTCTTGGCCGTTGGTCGTTCAAACTTATCATTTTCCGAAATTGTGGTGATAAATAGGTCAAAGAAGAATAGTTCTTTATGTCTGTTGTTAGAATTGTCGAGAAATTACTCTAACAGGATCAGGATTGATGTAACAAGAACTCCTTCGATCTCCCATATTGGCGGGCCGCCAAAGTCACTCTAAATCGGCCTTCTCGATATTTCCGAAAGTAAAAGGAGTTGGAACTTTTTAACATCCATTTACCAAGTTAGGACTTAAAAACAAGACTGCAAGCCAAATCTCAGCAATATCGGCGAGGTACGGTGGCCGCGACCGTCTTACATAGCTCGAAAATTGGGGGTTTTCACGTGACATCACTAAAATTCAAACTACAAAACTATTGATCCTCCTGAGATTTTACTTTCATGATGTATGAGAGGTGCTAAACACTGATATTCATACAAATTTTAGCTCCGAATGGGTTGCTCTAAACTTTTCCGTGTCGTGGTATTTACTTGACGGAAGTAAGAGCTGCCATGTTTGTTAAGAAAGTGACTTATTTCGGGAAATATGGCTATCTGAACAGTTCACATTAGGAAAACTATTATTATCATGTTTTTGAGTTCCTCGAGAGATAAATTTGCTCTTTTGTAGCAAAACTCAGTGACAGATGTTTCTGTGGGTTTCCGGCCGCCATGTTGGTGCCTATCTGGATGGGCACCAGCATGGCGTCTCCATACAAATCGCTATAAATTTGGGTAAAAAAAATTTCTCCGCATATTTCGGTTAATGCCGTGACCTGAATCTTGGCGACAGTCTTTGCATATTTATCACTTTTCTTTTCCCAGATTCTGGACTTTATCTATTGAACAGTTTTGATTTATATTTTGATATGATGTGACACAGCAGCAATAACTGAACATGACTCTTAATATCTAAACAGGGTTCCACTCAAAGATCATCATGGAAATATTCTTCAACATTCTGTCTGCGATAATGATTATGGTGAGTTTGTTGGGGGGCTTTTGTTGTCACATTCAATAATCAAGAGGGCAAGTGGCAACATGAACGATGGGAAGAGGAAATCAGCTAGTAGATGAAATTCTCTCTCAGTTTACTTAATAATTATTCCGTGAGCCAGCCTTGGACACGTGAGGTGTGAAGACGAGGCGTGTAGCACCAAGTTTGTAAGAATCGTCTTGTATTTAACAATGATAAATGGAATAATGGCTTTATTAAATTCTTCAATCGATAGGATAATGTGGACAATTCAGTGAGATGGAAACAACGTGGCGTTCACTTTTTCAGTTGAATGTCAGGAAAGCGAGCGAGAAAGTGTTTTATAAATATTCATTGCACGTCTCTGTATTCTGGAAAATTGCAAAAATGACCCGAGAAAGGGTTGGGGTATGATCCGAAGTAATAACGTTGCTGAAATTTCAAGAAATTAAGACGAAATCCGATAGAGATCGAGTAAGTTCAGTTGTTTTTGAAAAAAATCTTGTATCAGGATAATATTAGGTATTTTACAGTTCTATTTTTTTAGATTTTCCTAAAGCTGCCTGAAATAACACCGAAGCCAATTTCCCATGGGAACTCGAGAACATAACTTTCAAAGTTCTGAGACATTGTACAAGCACAGGTAAAATCAGGAGTTTCATCATCAGTCTCATTTCACCAGCACTTTCAAGCGTTTCATATGAACTTCAACATTTGTTTTTGACATTTGGTGTCATCAGAA